>JAOVYU010000024.1:13980679-14014968 GCA_025674565.1 Synodontis membranacea
GGCCTGTTTTTACTGAATTACTTTCCTTTCATTTGTCACCTGAGTACACAATGTACAGTGTTTATTTATAGCCGAGTGCAGCAACACTTTTTAGTCATTTCCTTTTCAGACTTATTTCTTATAAATTCACCAGGGCCGCATGACACGAAAGCAATTTTCACTTGGCTGTTACTGATGTGATCACTGCGGCTTTAACAACTGCTGTTATCACCACACTGCCGGCCAGCACGTTTACATCAGCGTGTGGATTTCTCTTTGGTAAACAGCTGTTTTCTCTCTTCTGCCGCTAGATGAGAGTTAAGGCCGTTCAGTTAAATCTCTCCTAGAATTCTGCAAAGTCTAAAATACACTGAACAAGACCACAGAGAGAGAGAGAGAGATTCTCTCCAACCATTTGATTTACTTTGAGAGTCAATCCTTCCTGAGGTATCTGAGTAAACCGGCAGCTTTCAGCGAGGTCTAGAAAGGGTTTAGTTCAGCTCTGATCATCTCTCTGTTTCAAATGTTTGCTGTAAATGTTGTCTGTTTGTATGAAGGCTGCGTATTCAGCAACATGCCAAAATCCGTACAAAACAGCCACTGTGCTCAGAAGGAGTCATTTTCGATGAACACCTGAAGTATTTCAGGAACTCCTAATGAACCTTAGTGCTGGCTAATTGGCAAATTCCAGGAGGATCAGCTTCCTTCAGTTCCTCTTTCGCATTCAGCGCTGACTTCACTTTAATTAAACAGCCACGAAATAATTAGCAGCAGAGCCAGCACGTGGCAGTCTATCTGTCTTACTATGAAAGAAAACATCTCAAAATTCAGTTTCTTCCTTCATCACTTCAGTAAAGCATTTCCCTAATTTACCGTTCCAGGTTGGTTACAGTATTTTTCAAACTTTTTTCTATTGGTCTCATGTAACACCAACCTAAACGGCTACCACTTTGATTTTTATAACAACGCGGTATTTATTTTGTAATCAAATGGCCTGTTTTCACTTTGGTTAACAGTTTCCTTCAGGACCCCAATGACATCGACTACCTGCTGATAGTTGCACCCTTACTTCTTCTCTACCTTCAGAGTTTGATGCAGCAGAGCTTTAGTCCTTTAGTCTGCCCAACTCTCTCACTTCATCTGTACACTCTGTTCAAACAGATAAAATTCTCCTGTCCTAATGCTGCATTCAGCAGCATCATGCTTGTCATCTTGTTAGGAATGTAACAATACATTACGACGAAAATCATGGCTAAATTTACGGCCATTTGAATCGAGGAAATGAAAAAAAAAAAATGACTGTGATTAAAATCAGGCTGTGTGATCTCTTTCATTTTCCTAGCTTTAAGTTTCCAACTTTCTAAAATAGGAAAGAGCTTTTGTGTAACTGACAGACTGCTGAAAGCTATAGAACTGCGGTAGTTGTTTTATGTTTAAGCTGAATACAATCGTTTATTACGAAAACTCTTATTTGTTATTAATTTTTTCAGTTTTAATAAAAGGAATATTTTAGTTAACAGGCTATGATATTTTACTCCAATCTTTAGAAATGCTTATAAATTATTATTGCTGCTTATAAAGAAAATTAAACAAAAGTATTTTTATTTATCAAAAAAGATTATTTAAGTTGATATAGAATAGGAAAAATAAATGTTGCATAATAAATATCTAATAATATAATATAATAATATATATAATATCTAGATATTTTTAATCATTGAAAAACATACGGGGTTTTTTCTTTTTGGTAATATGTTTTCTTTAAAATTAGCTTTTTTTTGTTTTGTTTTTTAAGTTTTGTGAGAAAATCAAATCGTGAACCCATCATTATTGGGTTCAAATGAAATGGCGAGAGAGAAGAGAAGCTCATTCTTTTGTTAATGGAAAAAAAAAACCAAAAGTGCACTATATTTTAATACTCAGCAAATAAATGACCAGGAAATTAGCAATACTTGAACAAATATATTATTTTACAGGCTCTCAACTGTCTGCCTTTAGTCTGGAGGTGTTTCACATTAGAGAGTTACAGTAATGACACTTGGAACACAGTGGAAGGGGAGACTTCAATTACTTTTGCTGCACTAGAGTCTTGAACACACACACACACACACACACACACACACAGGTCACATGTGGTCTGATTCGTCCTTCATATTCGCAAAGACCGTGAAATTAAAGCTTCTCCAGTGAAGCGCTTAATAATTAGTGCCGCAGCTGCCATTAGTAACCAGCGGCCTTATTCCAAATGCCTCCCTAGTGGACATATAGTGCACTACATGCGGTACAGAAGCCCAGCCAATACTGCACACCCGTTGTAGTGCACATGAAGGGACACAGGGTAATTTGGGATTCGGATCATTTCTGCGCGCCACAGCAGGACTCATATGATTCTTTTTTTTTTTTCCCCTCTAAGACTTTTCCGGGAACCAGAAATTTCTGTCACACTTCTGGGAAGCAGGACTGTAACAAGTTAAGAATCTGGAGGCGTTTCTATCTCAAAACAATTTACATACTCAAAACACAGAATACTCAAAACAAGTCAGGGGGTGTTTCAAATGAGCCCAGTCGGACGAAAT
This sequence comes from Synodontis membranacea, assembly GCA_025674565.1. Lineage (NCBI taxonomy): Eukaryota > Metazoa > Chordata > Actinopteri > Siluriformes > Mochokidae > Synodontis > Synodontis membranacea. Next base: position 13,983,235 of record JAOVYU010000024.1, read on the forward strand.
TACAAGACTAATAAAAGTTCAGAGCTTTAATCTGAAGGCGTGAATGATGGTTATGGAAGATAAGCAAAGCACAGCAGCGCGCAGAATGTTCTGGAAAATGGAGAGGAGCGTTACTGCATCACGTCTGACGCACTGGGCTGAGTCTGCTCATTAAGAGCTCCAGGGAAAAGAGCAAACACGGACTCTGGAGGAGAAGCAACAAGTCCATTCAGAACAGGCGTGTTTTATAACGGCAGTGTTTAATAGACCTCGTCAAAGCCGCGCTTTCGTTACTTTGAACACTTTTTCTAACACAGAAGAGGAAACATAAGCGCACACGTCCTCGGTTCAGTAACTATGTAACCAGTGTACAGGGAGCGCGCGCGCAAACACACGGCTGTCAGTAAGATGCTGATGGAAAGGCAACAGTTATGAGGACAGGAAAAAAAAATACACAGAGATAATAAAAAAATATATATATACACAAAAAGGGGAAATTTAATGAGGACAAACTTTCCACCATGTTCGCTCAAAAACTTGACTTTTCGTATACATTTCAAATCCATCCATTATGCGTTCTAATGGTCTTACCTTGCTCATGTTGCTCCTCAAAACAGCACTAAAGCAGGTTTAAAAACAATGATTTGTTTACACACATTTAATACACATCCCCGTGTACTGTAAACGGTGTTCAGCAGCTACTGCTCCACTGATGCTCATGTTTACTTTCTCTCAAAACTCGGAGCTCAGGGGGCGGAGCCACTGCGGAAAGACGCGGTGGAACGGATTTCTTAAAGCGCACTTAGGCTCTGATTGGCTCCATCGCGGAGAAGAATGCGTTCCTGATTGGCTGGAATGGGAAAATGGGCGGGACTAGATACAAAGGGCATCAATGGAAGATTGTTCTCATCCTCTGGGGCCAGTGCTGAAAAGATGAACGGGGACGAATAATAATAATAATAATAATAATAATAATAATAATAATAATAATAATAATAATAATAATAATAATAAATAGAGTGCAAGAAGAAGTAGCAAAAGAAAAATAAAATAAATACAAAAAAAAAAAAAAAAAAATCTCCCGAATAAAGTACCAAACTACACCTTTCCTTTAATTGCATAACTTTTCCTATAAATAAATAAATAAATAAATAAATAAATAAATAAATATAATTGAAACATTGTAAATTTGCGATTTGTTTCTGAGACTGTATGTTAAAGTGCATCTTCATGGACAAAAAAAATGCAGGAACAGAAAGCAAAAGGCATGCATACTATTCAAAGCAATCACACCGAGACTTAGACAATATCACTATTTTTATATTTACTGTGCAAAAATTGTCCTATTTGGAAACCACCCACCTACACACTGAACATTTGCCATGTGTTTCAGCCCGAACTAAAGCTCCGACTGCGACACCAAGTGGTGAAAAATGTCATCACACAAAAAACGTACACAAACATCAGGTGCCTACAAAAAGGAGTGAAAACTGGACTGGTTTAAGATCCTTATTTTAAATGGCCGAATTAGAGAAACCAACGATAAAAATAAAAATAAAACATCTTTCGCAATTAAATGTATAACAGGCATCATTCTGATTGATTACCTAAATAACACAGGCATGAAATTAGCTAAAATGTGAATTTAGGAGTATAAACCATGGCAATCCCAAAGCATATACACACACACAATCATGCATAATCCAGTAAGACATGGCATGTAAAATAAAGCGCTAGGCTGTTTTTTAAAAAAAAGTATCAAGTATCTTCATTATACCTTACACGGGTATACCTAGGAGTCTGCTCTAAAGATGCTAAACCGAGCTCAGAAGTATTAAATGGTCAAATATGCTGCGAGTTTGGGATAGAGTAACCACAAAGCAATGAGACAAGTCACACAGTATGTGGATCAGTGCCTTGAGATTGCTGATCTTACAGTTTTTATACTGGATCCAGGTGTCATTGTGAAACTGCAGATTGCTGAAATGACAATTTAGGTAGAAAAACAACAAACCAAGGAAATTCATCCAAGTGTTTTTGTGACCCTGGCCAGGACAAAACGGTTTCAAAGCAAAGCATGCAAATCCCTAACAAATTCTTAGGTGGGATATGTGATTGATTCGGCAAAGACTGCTTTAAGAGTGACCTACGGACAAGCACCAGACACAGAGGTGATGAAAAAAGAAGAAGAAGGGAGTAGGGGGTCCTGGATGTCCAGTTCATAAGAATGTGTGAGGCACATGACACAGAGGCTCATGAGCTAGAAGCCAACAAGAGGGAATGTGAGCACAAACATCCCAGTGCCAGGAACGAAACATGTTCCCACTCTTCAAGTCACTGAGCCACGTGGACATGAATTTATAGTATTTACACAACCACGGGGAGTAGGAGGAGAGGAGAAGAGGGTACAAGGGAAAGAAAAAGCCTTTGTTTATTAGAAGGGTTTAGTAAGAATTCACTCCCCTCCCTCTTCTCCTTGTAGCCTTGTCCCGTCTTTCCTGCTTCCCTTCTGTTCTCTAGAGGGAAAAAAACAAACAAACTATGGGTACAGTGTGAAAGAGAAGAGGAAGAACAGAGAGATACAGCAATGCCCATGACCCTGAACCGGACAGAGGATGGAGTTTGGGATAGAGTCTACTGTGCAGCTCTGGTGACGTGAAATCACATTTCAGTGGCCATTTGCTTCTGTGACATTTATTCAATGACAGAAAACACGAGGAACCGAGTTAAAAGTCCTAATGCATAAAAACAACCTCAGAGCTGATCTTAAGATAATGATCTTTCCCTAAATGTGAATTTGATGAACTGCTTCAAAGATTTATGCAAAATATGGCCTCAAGAGAAAGGACATATTAGGGACACAATCGGTGAGGTAATGCTGCTTTAATGGGTCAAAGAGGCCCGGCGGTGGAATGCTTGAAAGGGGGAAAGAAAACATGAGCAAAAAAGGAGGGAGAGAGAGACAGAGAGAGAGAGAGAGAGAGAGAGAGAGAGAGAGAGAGAGAGAGAGAGAGAGATGGGAACATTTAGACAGAGGAAATGAAGGCGGGAGGGAGGGAGGACAGAAATGATTGGCTAAGAAAAAAGCCAAGCGTTGATCAACTACAGCTGTGGAGTTGGGGGAGATGAGACTGGGGAGGCTGACAGAGAGAAGAAGAAGAAGAAGAAGGAAAAAAAAGTATTTGTTGGATTGGAGAAAGATAGAAATGAGAAAAATGAACGCCACAACTTGCCACAAGAAATATGAATGCCACAAAGGAAGCAGGTGACTGATGGGAATTGACTCTGTATTTTATGCTGTTGAATCCCATACCTCTGCTCCTTTTCTCTTAACGACCATCTCATTCCCAAAACATCTGGATCCGAATGCACCACTATGGGAGAGAGGAATTTTCTTTTTCCACGAGTAGTAAAAGAAAGCAAAACGATTTGTTTTTGTGACCTGGGTGGACTGGAGTGGCACTGGGAAACTAGTGAAATCACATCAGTGGTTTTCCTTTTCCTTCCCCTTTTGCATTCCTACCCTCCATATCCCATGTCCCTCTCTGTTCCCACACCCGCAGTCATGCGATGGCACACATACAGTACACGCACCACGTTTCTCCTTTTACTCTTTTTCTCCTTCATGAATGCTTTCTGGCCATCGAAATTGCTGGGGAAATCGAACCCCGTAAAGTGTTTTCATGAAATCATCTCTTGTCTCAAATCAAAAATGTTACAGCTAGAAGCCTGAAGGTTTCCTGATAGAACTATACGTTTTTCAGAACTTCTTAAGCAAGATCAGAACCATTAAAAAACCTGAGTACTCATAGAACAGTTGTCTTTAATAATGAAAGGATCAATATGTTTTATATCACTGTGTTATTGCACTCAGTTCTGATTGGTAAAGGTGTTGATTTTCTATAACAGCACACATCAGACTGGGTCATGTTTTTGCACTCATTCTAATCTATCATTGTTTCTAACAGCTAACATGGACTGGTATGGTGGAAGCCAAAAAAACTGTTGATACCTTGGTGTTTTCTTGTAGCATCTATGGAAGGAGTCTCCAGCATCAGCACTTTGCAACAGTCAACAAGGTAAAGCTGTTCCTTTAAGTGTTTCTTTATGGGAAAGTGACAGACGATTTTGTGCTTTGCAGCTTCTCGATAACACGACTTGTCTTTGTCTTAGCAAATTCAAGAGAGAGAAAAAGGCTAGTGAGGGAAGTTATCATAAGGTATAATCAGGAACATTTTCCGGATGTCCCACTAATTTAACTATACAGTACACGGATAAAAAAAAATGTGTCAAAAATTTTTACTTCTAACATTTGTTTATTTATTAAAGAATGACAATTTTTTTAAATCCGTGTACTGTATAGTTAAATTGGTGGGACATCCACAAAATGTTCCTGACAACAACTTTATTTCTGACAATTGTTTATTTATTAAAGTTTTCACAATGCTGTTGTAAAAGAGGAATAAAGGATTTTGAGACGTGCTGTAAAACTGTATTTTAAAAAGCTCCGAGTTCTCGCCTCACAGCAAGAAAGTTCGTCGTCTGAACCTGATGGACGACTGAGGTCCTTCCGTGTGGAGTCCGCATGTTCTCCCCATGCCTGCGTGGGCTTCCTCTGGTTTCCTCCCACAGTCCAAAGACATGCACATTAGGTCAACTGGCAACTCTAAATTGCCCATAGGTATGAATGTGAGTATGACTGGTTGTTCCTCCCTGTGTTAACCGTGCGATAGATTGGTGACATTACCACGGTGCGCCCGCCTCTCACCCAGGCCAGCTGGGATTGGCTCCAGTTTCCCCGTGACTTAACAGATAAGTGGCATAGATAATGGATGGACAGATGGAATTAGTTTACATTTTCAAAATAGATTCATACTTCAGTTTTCAAATCCTGCGGCTATCTTAAAAACGAACAACTTTCATGCACAAGTCTTCAGACATTACATTCGTAATGTTGAATATAAAACATACACGCAATCACATGTCCTGTGTTCTTGTGCTGTGGGAATAGATGGCCTTTATATATACACAGTTAACCAGGCATTTTCCTGTGTGGTATTATGGCACATGCCTGTGGATTATGACTGCCATAAACTAGCCCTTGTTAAAGTTTTGTCATTCCAAGGATATTTCAGGAATATAGCGTAAACCTAAATCACCCCAACAAAAACCACAGTGAGCATTGTTTCCCTCACGAGACTTCAACTGGGAGTGGGCATCCGCACACACTCGTAACTCAACCATCCCTTCTTTTACCATCCTTCTTTGTTTACTTCCAAACAATGCAAAAAAAAAAAAAAAAAAAAAAAAAAGCCCAGGCATGCTAGTTAAGATGAATCAATGCTATCCATATTTCATGTACTTACTGGAAGAGGATCAAGTATGGCTTTAGTTCAAGGATTATGAACTTGTGATGACTGAATACATTGCAACGTTTATTAAATTCATGACGTTTGAATGCTGTTTCGTGAACACGTCATGACTCAATAGCGTTACGGGGTATATTACTCCCGACATGATCAAATGCTGTTTTAATGCATCACCACAAACCTCCTCTGTATCGAGGGGGAAAAAAAAAAAAAAAAAAACCTGGAACCAAAAAGTATGGTTACAGCAAGAGAACTCAAAAGAAACCACAGGCATTGGTTTTAAAATATGAATATAAAAGTGGGCAGCCTTTATTATATTTTACTCATACAAGACTGGGAATAAAGTGCAGGGTTTACATTTTGGCAGAGGTTCTCAGTTATGCGTCTGGGCATAGACACTAGACCACAGCACTATGAAATGAGTATGATGGAATAAATCCAATCTCTCTCCACACACACACACACACACACACACACACACACAGTTTGATTCCCAGGCCTCCTTCATTGGGTCAACTACAAATGTGTCATCATACAGAGGGCTTAACATTCCCACACTGCACAGCATGTGAGCAAGCCTCAGGGAATAGACAATTACATATACACATGCACTCTCTCTCACACACTCAGCGTTTATAACACTCATTCCATGTCTGCACACACAGTGCAAATCTGTTATTACACAACACCTTATAATAACAAGGTGTACAACAAGGTGTGTGTACCAAAGAAAAGGTAACATGCCAAGAAATAATTGTTAGAATGGATGAAATGGAGCAGAGCATACGAAACTGTCTTCTGGACCAAAGAATAGTTCTGGTGCACGTGAAAGCACCCCTGCAGGACGTCCAAAATCACCTACGACAGCTTAAATTCCGTGTCATGATACTGTAAATGAGCCATAAATCGGCCATCAATTCTACAAAGAAAGTATTCAAACAAACAGTGCACACATGAGTACTCCGAGTACTGCTGCAACTCACCTTGGTGAGTCTCATGTTGATCCTGTTGTGTGTCCTCTCCCTGTTTAGAGTCCCTCGGAGCACCTCGGGCTCTGGCTCGTCCCCGCAGCAATCCGTACACAGGGCGCAACCCATATAACAATGCAACTATTAATTTATTTAGCACTTTTTCCTACGCTCAAGACTGTGTTACTATTCTGTATAAAGAAAAAAAGAAATAAAAAAAAAATGTAAAAGGAAAAAAAAAAAAAAAAAAAAAAAAGGGTAGTGCTCTGGACCACGCTGGTCCACCCTCTCGTCTCCAGTCTCTGCCTGTTGCTCGTGTTTTCCTGACTACACTGGGGCAGCTGTTTTTGTCGACTCACTCGAGGCCCTTCCCCTTCTCCTGGCTCTCCTTCTAACAAGCACATACTCATGCACTCACACACACCAGCTCATACTCACTCCTCTGTCCATCCCGAAAATAACAAACATTCTGCTGCAAATTCCCCTTTCAATCTAATTTCTATCACCACTCATGCAGACACACACAAGGTCCGAGTTGTAAGTCTTGAAGATTGTTCATGCACCCACCCCCAACCTTCCTCCACACACACTCAAACCTTTGTATTCACTCTCTAAACGCACACAGGTATATTAGTCACCTCTAAGACTCCCAAACATGCTTTCTTTGTGCTGCACACCTGTAGTATTATTCAACCATTCTGGCATCCGAGTCCTTAACCCACTGGATTTTTTTTTTTTTTCCCCCAGAAATTCACATTCCTTTCCTTTTCTTATCCTCTCCCTCAATCCTTCTCTCCTTTAACAGTATACACGTTTCATTTCATCTAAACAGAGCTTTCGTGGCGAGGCAAACGAAGCGGAGATGTTCCCGAAGACAGAAATGGTGAAGCAGACCACAACAGCAGCGCTTGGGAAAGTGGGAAAGCCACAGCTCAGGCTCAGTTGGTATGCATGTTGGCAAGCAGCATTGCAGAGCTCAGGAACACACATTTGTGTGTAAGTGAGACTGTGGGAGCAGAGTCAACCCTGTGCCGAACCCTCGGAGGCAGTGCTGGATTCCTCCACTGTGGCCTCATGGAGCAGCAAAGTGCTCCTACTCTTTATGCTTTACTCTTTCATGGGGCAAGTTTAAAATAATAAATAAATGATGTGTGTGTGTGTGTGTGTGTGTAAGGGGGGGGCAACATTTCAAATCGTACCCCATGTTAAGGCAAATTCCATTCATGCCTCTGAAGCCCTCTTTTTTTTTTTTTTTTGCACCCCTCCCTCTTTTTTCCAGCATCCCCTCATTCTCTCTTTACTTTCGACACGAAGCTTCTCAGGTACACATCAACAGTTTGTTTTCGATGGGAGAGGACATGCACTTTCTAAATAATACTAATCAAGCAGCCAAACATGAAAAGCATGCACAAAGTTATGAAATCATAAACAATATGATTTCTACTAATCTAATCTATTTTTATCTGATTTGAGAACATGCAGTGAATATAATCGCAAATATAATGCAAGCATCTCTTGGTGATCTATAAAGGCGAAAGCCAAAACATGCATTAAATGTGCATGATGGAGTTTCTCTCTCTCTCTCTGTGTATGTGAGCTGAAATGCATCACACACACCATATGAATTTTTCTTCTATTATTCGTACAAGTTTAAGCCTGGTAAAATTAATGCTATATTCACATGATCATTTAAAGCTTATTAAGGAAACAAACGTGGAAATAATTTCCAACACATGAATGACACTTGACTGTTCAAGTGCAAGACTGTTCTTGGTAATTGAAGTACTAAGCCACTATAGCCGAAACGCTCATGTGAACAGCAGTCCATTGCCATCTTCAGTGCCTAAATGCACAATAATAGCATAAATGCAGTAATTAGGTTTACTTATAATGAAGAAAAATAAGAATTTGGATAAGAAGTTTTTTTTTTTTTTTTTTTTTTTACTGTATATTCCAGGGCACACATCCACTTCAAACTTGCACACGATGCCTTTTCACTCTGTACTTACAAATATGAAGAAAAAAGTTTGTATTCAGAAGGATAAAGATTATGTTTTAAAACAAAATTGTTAGGAGGAAAAATCTAAAATTTGGACACTCAATTACAAAAAAATGTTCATAAAAATCAACCAGGTTCTAGACATCAATGCTCCCGAAAAAAAAAAAATATGTTCTTGCAAATTGCACCTGGGGTCATTATAAAAGACTCTGCCATTGGTTGGGAAGATTTTAAAAAGACAACATTTTTAAACGACACTTGAACAGAAGAAGCCCTTAAACTCCTCAAACACTCTAACTCTTTGAGTATAGCTCTTTCATTAATATGTAGGGGGAAGTTCATGAAACCCCAGACAATTGTGCCATGCAAGATTTCATAACAACTCTCAGGCTAGCAATAAGGAAGGTAAGAGGGAAGCCAGCAGAAAGGAGTTGCAGGATGACCTGAAAGCAGCAGGAACAACAGTTTCAAAGAGAACAAAAAGCAATGAAGTGCACTGCAATTATCTCCATTTATTCACTCTATGAAGCACTTTAAAGCATTTAGCCAAACCAGGACACTTTTGGAATAATATACCTGGTTAGACAAAACAAAAAAAAAAACCTCTTTGCTAATAGTTCAGGTCCTCATGTTTGAATAAAGAAGGGTTGTGCATATGATCCCAAGAACAACATACAGTGAAGCACGGCGGTAGGAGCATCACAGTATGGGGCTGCTTCGCTGCAAACCGTGCTGACGCATTATACATCATCAAAGCAAACATGAACGGAGCAAAGTACCAAGACATACTAGAGAAGTCATCTTGGTGATCTGAAGACCATCTGACAAGAGGAATGGACGAAAGATTTATCACAATGCCAAAGCCTATTACTTCGAACCTTTATACATCTTGAAGCTGTAATTGCCAACAACGAAGTGATAATGATGTACTAAGTACTACTGCAACTCCGCCATTGCCGGTCCCAAGCCCGGATGAGAAAGGAGGAGGGTTGGGCGTGAGGCTAGCAACCCCGCCCTGGAAAAAAAAATGATCATGCTACGGAAACGACGACAAATGAAACAGCTCTACCTGGCAGATGAAGAGAAGTTAACCAGGCAACTCGACTTATGATTGAAAATGACCAAAGCCAAAAAGACGTCCCCGACCTGACGGTGGACCTTCTGACGCAGAAACGACACATTCGAGTTGGATGTTGGAATGTAACAGACTTTGTTCCAAACCAGGAAACAGTGAATGAGATGAACAGGTATAACCTGAACTTGCTGGGAGTCACAGAGATGGCGCGGAACGGTTGAGAAGAAACCTCGTCCCTCGTAACAGCCCCCAGAGTAGCAATGGACAGAGCCAGGTGGAGGTCCCTTGCCATTACCTCAAGCACCAGTCGGTGCAAAGAGGACTGAGAGTAAAGTCCTACAGCTAATGGCAATTTTGAGCTTGAATACCTTTTCCCCATTGTACGTCTCCGAAGTGACACTCGACGACCTATTAAGAAACGCAGTAGTGAAAACAAGCAAAATGTGTTTTTCACCACCTGCAGACCGACTGTGCCAAGAGAACGCAAACTCATCCAGATGTCAACAGTCGAGCGATTTTTGGCAAGAACGTGGACAGCTGTTTCTGCAGACATATCTCACTATCTGCCAGGGGTCTGGTGAGGCTTTTAAATGGGAAACTGCAGGAGGACACTAAAAACAAATATATACTACCTACTGTATGTGTAAGTGATAAATGGATTTTGTTATAAGCAGTCAGACAAACTGCGCTGTAGGTCTCTGACAATACTCTGCCTCCTTTATCCTCCGGTTCCTTCATTTAGGTGTCTGTTCAATATAAGAGGGGAAAAACATTGGGGAAAAAAACAAAAGAAACCTAACAAGAACTCCTAAAATTGAAGCAAGGAAATAACTCCAAATAAGGAGAGATAAAGAGAGGTTGAGGACTCACCACAATGGACTCTCCATCCTCCACTTTTTAAAAATAAACACTCACTTCATTCAAAACGGGTGATTCAGTTAGAAGCGGAGGTTACAACAAAACAAACAAAAAAAACTACACAAGATGGTAGGTTCATGTTCATGTCACAAGTATGCAAGTTCATGTTAAAACCTACACATTCCTTTATTTCAAGACAGAAATCGGTGAAGACTTCGGTGAAGCAGAGATAAAAATCGATCGTTTATCATGTCTCGGATGAACTGTTTTAATGACATACGAGGTGCAGCTATTAAATAATGCGACTGATGCTGTAATTCAGTCTTAATGAAGGAAACCTGCATTTCAGTCACTTCAGTATATTCCCCTTCTGCAACTCCACACCACTGCATACTGGTCTTCCTCTGATCAAAGCAGTTCAGTACGTCTTCGTCTGTTAGTTGTCTCAGAAGCTCCGTCGTTTTCTTCTTCGCTCCCCTGAGCACAGAACTTGATTTTAGGGAAAAGGAAACTTGGAGCTTGGTGAAGGACCACATACTGGTGTCACGGTCAGGCGTCCACAAACCTTTGTCCATACAGTGCATATTCTCTTGGTGGTAAAGGGCAGGTAACAGGCAGACGACATTATATGAATGTCTTTATGCCACAAAGCTGCTGTCTTCTTGAAACTGGAAAATTGGTTTATTGATTTATTGATAACAGCAGCTTAGAGAGCAGTGCCAGCGGCAATATAAAATAACAAATTTATATACATCCTGTATTTATATACATTTTGACTTTTAAATATTTTCCATTTCAAAGGTCTACAGGTTTCACCACAGCCTCAGAAGCACTTTGCTTACACAGCCGAGGAAGGGCGTTTGTTCAATATGTACTGTTTCACTTTGTGAAACAGTAAAATTTGTGTACTATGCTGAACTTTTAACACCCCTAACATTTTAGTATACAAATAAACAAAACATTTATCATTTATGGAAGGAGTCTCCTATGTCAGCTCTTTTTAATAGTCAAAGGTAAATCTGTGCCATTCCTTAGTAACAAGTGACAATTTTTTCTTTTATTACCTTCAAATGAAAGTGAGGGAATGACTGTTTATAGTTGCTACAACATAAGAAGTGAACTTTTAAATTATAGGAAATAATATGGACATGTCATCCTCACATCATCCTGACATATAGTGGTGCTTAAAAGTTTGTCCTAAAAATAGATATAAAGAACCCATTTTAACAAATGAGAAAATTTTTTACACTTTGTCATTTATTTATAGAGGAAAATCATCCAATATTACATATCTATAAATGGCAAGAGTATGTGAACCTTCGCTTCCAGACCCTCTTGTGTAACAATGACTGTAACTAAACATTTCTGGTAACTGTTGATCAGTCCTGCACATTGGCCTGTACAGAACAGCTTCCACTCTGATGTTGATGGGATTCCTCATATGAACTGCTCCCACAATGTTTCTATTGGATTAAGGTCAGGACTTTGACTTGGCCATTCCAAAACATTAATTTTATGCTTATTTAACCATTGGTAAAATCGCTCGTGTGCTTAGGGTCGTTGCCTTTCTGCAGGACCCATTTCTCTTGAGATTCAGTTCATGGACGGATGTCCTGACAGTTTCCTTTAGAATTTACTGGTATAATTCAGAATTCTTTGTTCCATCAAGGCAAGCTGTCCTTCCACAGATGCAGCATAACAGGCTAAAACCATGATACTACCACCCTCCAAGTTTCACAGATGGGATAAGGTTCATATATTGGAATGCAGCGGAATGCGGTCTTCTGGGTTGTCCACATGATCTTTAGCAAATGGCAAACAGGCAGCGATGTTCTTTTTGGAGAGCAGGGGCTTTCTCCTTGTAACCCTGCCATGCACACCATTGTTGTTCAGTGTTCTCCTTATAGTGTTCTCATGAACTTTAATATTAGTCAATCAGAGAGAGGCCTTTAGCTGCGTAGAAGTTACCCTGGGTTCCTATGAGACCTCACAGACTATTACACGCTTTGCTCGTAGATTGATCTTTGTTGGCAGACCACTCCTGGTGAAGGTAAAAATGTCTGTAGGTGGCTTGGTGGAGTCCAAACTCTTTTGAGGCTGTTTCATAACCTTAGGAACAACTCTTTCTGAGGTCCTCAGAAATCTCCTTTGTTCGTGCCATGATACACATCCACAAACATGTTGTGAAGATCAGATTTTGAGAGATTCCTGTTCTTTAAATAAAACAGGGCGTCCACTCAACACCTGATTGTCGTACCACTGATTGAAGACACCCGACTATAATTGCACCTTAAAATTAACTTCTAATCCTAGAGCTTCACATACTTTTGCCACTCACAGATATGCAATATCTGATCATTTTCCTCAATAAATAAATGACTAAGTATAATATTTTGTTGTCTTGTTTGTTTAACTGTGTTATCTCTATGTACTTTAAGACTTTTAAGAAAAATATCTGATGTTTTAGATCATATTTAAGCAGAAATTAACTGTTTCTATCTGCACTGGTGTCCACAGTATACCCATAAAGCATGGATGCACCTTCTCCCCAGATTTCCCCAAATATATTCACCAAGTTCTCAGTAGGAGTTAAGTCAAAGGACCGTGCTAGGTCATGTCATAACCTCAACTTCCTCCGCTTTATACTGCTCATTCACTTGATGTGCTGTATTTACATTTACAGCATTTAGCAGATTCACTTTTCCAGAGGGACTTACAGAAGTGCTTTATAGTCTCCATCAAAAACATATACCTGCTAGTTCTCTAGGCCAGGCACTAAGCATACCATAAAGCTAAAATCCTGTTGAGGTGATGTTAGCATAGAAAGAGAACATTCAAGTCAAGGGATTAAAAAAAAAAAAAAAAAAAAAGATATACTCACTCAGTTTCTACTTATCCATCGTGGGTCACAGGGAAGCTGGAGCCAATCTCAGCTGACTACAGGCACAAAGCAGGGTCCTCCCACTTCACAGGTCACCAATCCATTGCAGGGCCAACACAGAGACGAACAACCATTCATGCCTATTGCCTATTTAGGGTAGCAAATCAACCTAATCCGCATCTCTTTGGACTGTGGGAGGAAACCGAAGTATCTGAAGAAAACCCAGGCAGGCACAGGGAGAACTCCATACTAACCTTAGTCGAACCCAAGGCCATCATTCTGTGACGTGACAGTGCTAGCCACTACACCACCAGACAGCTAGGGGGAGTTCATTTCACTACCTGGGTGCCAGGACAGAAGAATCTTAACACGTCTTCTTTGTATCATTAGGGATATAAAAAGTCTAGTCAAGTCCCAAAGGGAGTGTGTTTCAGAGTATGGTGTGCCTTCAGGTAGGTGGGGGCTGGTTCATTTTGGCTTTGTAGGTGAAAGTCAGTGTTTTAAATCTGATACGGATAGTAACAGGAAGCCTTAACCCTTGCTGTCTTGAAGACAGTTAGTACATGACAATCATCTACTATAAAAGTGGTGAAGTCTTGCAAGATGGTCTGGAGCATGGTGGAAGGGATCCTGCAGGCAGGTAGTAGAACTACTGGACAAGATGATAAACAGATCTAAAAGGGAAAGCTTGGCACCTTGCATTGTCTTCTGGGAATTTAGTCGCTAGGCAGTGAACGAAGGCGGTCAGTTGGAAATGGTCAGTCTGCCACTCGGACAAGAATTTCTGTGTAAAATCCAACAGCTTTGGTTGAGATTTGGCATCCAGAGACCATAATACCAGCAAGACAATGCTTTTAATTGCCTCATTGCACATTTACTTAAATGCCTCTCCCAGGATCCTCCTCAAATAGACTAATTCATCACCAGTATGATGAGGGGGGGAAAAAAAAAAAAATCTGGATTCAAATCCAAAGATCACCTTCTCCCGTTCAGACAGTCTTTGTGTTCTCTGGCAAATCTAGTGGAACCTATTTGTGTGCAGCTATAAGCTTCGTTTTCCTTCTTGACTTGCAACCAAACATTCCAGACTCTCTTAATCTTCTGGTGGAAGATATTGAGATCTACACACCATTCTCTAGGTTCTTGTGAATATTCTGCCTCATTTCCCACCGTTTTCTGTGAGTTGTTCTTAGTTTTCGGCCCATTTCTTTCCTACTTCTGCTTAGCACCAAGTCTATGTGAACACTACTTGTTAATTAACAGCTGTACTTTATGACTATATGCACTTTCTTTAATACTTTGAGCAAATCTACACTCTGGGAACATTGCAATCATTTTACGGCTATTGGCCATAAAGTGCATCATTCCTACGCAAGCAATAACCTCACCATATATTCCTTGTAACAACACTAATAAGGCTTTAAACACACCAAAAACAGTTGCTAAATGTCAGAATACTATACAAGTTCTTCCGAGCAACTTTATGACTGACAGTATATTTCAAATTGTCTACACTGTACAGGCACATGACAGCAATATGTTTCCAGTCATATCTTATTGCATCAGAGTTTATTGGCCTTCACTGCTTGCAGAGCATCTGTATTTGGCTTTAAGCATACCACCATGCCATGCTCATGACTGTAGAACAGCTAAATAAAGCTAACAACAACCTGTTCACTCTGGGGCATAAATCAAGGAACAGTAAAAACGGAACGCAGAAGTCCATAAGAAGATCAGTACAAAGTCTAGTGAGAAAAGTGAAGAGGAATGAAACCGTGCTATAATGCTACTGTATGTACACAAAGTTAAAGTCATAGAAAATGACTACATAGAAAAAAACTAAAGTATAAAAGACACAGCCTCCCACCTCATAATCTAAATGCCCCTACACAAAGCCGTTATAGAACTGACCACACAGCCTCCACCTAAAGCAGTGGTCACTTAGTACGTAATGTACTCTGGAATTGTCCAGGGTTTGGTCAGATCCAAATATAGAAGTATAATCTTGTACAAGGACAAAACAATTGTGCCCACATCTAGGGTGTGTGCAAAAACACACAAACTTGACCTGCATATATCACCCTCAGAATGAGCCAAGGAATATTACATAATTAAAAAAAAAAAAAAAAAAAAAAAAAAAAAGGGATAATTTTTTTTTTTTTAAAGACCCTTCAGAGAATTATTTTATGTCTGCCCACAGGTTATGGTAACACTGTGGCATTTAACAGCTCAGCACACTAAATATAGAGTTTAAGTTTAGTGGTCCAAAATTATTGCCATATGTGCATTGACCCATGTCACCTGTATGCTCCTCCAACAAATAAAGGGAACTAGGATGAAAACAGAAATCCAGACTCTCTAATATTACATCATGAGGTCCTCTTCAGTTGAGTCCTCATGTGATTTCATTAGGCTAGTTCTGAATATGAAAAAATAGGATGCACAAACCGAAACTCTTCTATTCAGAGTCAGCTGGATTTTCTTATTTAACGGTATTCTCGAGAAGGAGGGGAAAATATGTACTCAAAATTCAGGGAAACCAGCTGCAAGCATCAGGAAGGAACAGAACAAAACAATCAATAACCACAGTTCAGAAATGAAAACAGAAGCCAAAAAGACAGCTGCTTGACGTTAAATCAATTAGTAGCGGTACTAACTGCCAAAACACTAGAGAATCTCTTAGCAGGACAAAGGTACAGATGCTACTAGAAACATCCTGTGTCAAGCTAATGTTACATAGAGAGTAAAATAACAAACCATCTGACTGGGCTCTAATCAAAGGCTCACTGGAGCCTGGATCTGCATCCAAAGTAATCGCACGAGGGCAAAAAAAAACAACAACAAAAAAAACCCAACCCTTTCTGGATTGGTTCTATGTAGTTATGCACTCTTGGGTCCAGATCTCAGAATAGATAGATGTGGGAGTGAGTAGCAGGAAGATGCTGAGAAAATGTCAGGGTCACACAGTGATGGACAACACTCAAGCAGATGTCCAGGAGAAGAACCCTCGATGCCTTTTCCCATTGCTGCCTCCAACGGCCCAGTCTCCTTTCCGTCAAAGGCTGCTGTTCTAAGAGCGGTATTTTGGCTCCAGTGCCTGGACACTTATTTATGAGACCTTGTAGCCTGGGGTTAAGGGCACATTCTTCAGCTGTGGTTCAAGGGACACAGAGGAAGAGGCAGCAAAGAGATGATTCTATTTTGCAGCAGGAATCCAGAGTGAAAACATTTCAAAGGATCATTTTTAATCACAAAGAATACATTTTACTTGATCATCGTGATACATGGTGAAAAAAAAAGCAGATTTATTTTAGGACACGGCTTGAGGTTAAACTGTAAATTCCTTGCATCCATCTGGGTTGAACCTGGCCTCTTTAAAAATATCCAAACTACATGCCGATTGCAGAAACTCCACGTTCCCATGGAGAGGGACGTGCAGCTTTGCTTGTTTTCATGGGAATCAGAGGTTACAAATGGCATGGAATCTCCACTCAGCCATGCATCAAGGAAATACGCATGAGTGTTTACACATGGATGTCGATGCTAATGTTGCCTTGCATTAAGACAGATCATGTTCCTTTGAACCACACTGGCATGTGCCACTGGGAATGAACTTCAAGTATATTTTGACCTCAAAGCAGAGAACCAGTTCAGCAGACACAGGGCTCTTTATTAAAGACGTGGCATCCAGGAAGAATAAAGTGCATGACCTTATGACTGTCTGTCTCCTCTACCTCCTGTAGATAAACTCAAAACTTCCTGCCTTTAGAGGAAGAAACCGACCCCTGACTTTCATTTTTTCTGCTTTTGGAAGATCAGTTTACATGAAAGCTTAGACAAGCTATAGGCATGTAATTATTTCCTGCATCGGCTGCAGTGGACTGTAATCAGATCCATTTAATCTCTGTGGTTTCTATTTAAAAAATGTTTGAGACTCGCTTGCATGTTAGAATGTAACTTCACATTTATATTATCTAGATGGTGTTATTAAACATCCTTCATCTGTAGATTTAATCAATCAGTACAGACATATTCCACGTTAAAATGACACCTTTGCTTTTCCTCGAAACCTTTGACATAGCAGAAATGTAAAGCATGAAGCTACAGACTGCACAATAGTGACCATTTTATTAAAACCTTTATTCAGAATGCACACACACTGATTCAAAAAGCAATTTTTCATCAATGTTTAAAAGGATTTGATTAAGGGGCAAAATTTTGTAAATGACTAACAAGCTCTTAATCCGTTTAGATAGAAAACATTTGTTCTGAGGGCACAGCCGGCCACAGAGGTAGCTCGATAAATGTGTCCATGAGAATGGGTCTGCAGGAGAAAATAACCTTAATCAAACTTTGGGTGGGGAAAAAATACAAAGACAGAAGTTGCTAATCTGATATGTGGTGTGGAAATGGTTGCTTTCTGCCTCCCAGTTAGTAGGTCATCCTCAATTTAAGTCCCATATAATATGCTTTAAGACAAGATAAAATGCTGCTGAACAGATCATGCAGGTCCCAATGTCTCTAGAAGCACAGCATTCAGCTGTCCTATCAATAAGAAAAAAAAAAAAAAAAGCGTAAACCCTGAAAAGCAACAAGACACTCACCTTTGGTATGAACCAACTTGTGTCATGCCCCGCTTTTATAAACTAGTGCTAGAAACATGTGATGTATACTGGAGCAGCCGCAACAATGGGATCACGTGCTCTCATTTTTTTTTATTAGTTATAATTATCTTAGCCAACTTCCCACATACCCTCTTATTTTAAAATGAGTCTGGTATTTTTTTTCCCCACTAGCTTCCGCTCAGTCCTGAAGAAGGTGGTTAAAAAGAGATTGCCATGTAATTTGACTGCTTCTCCAGGTTTTGCTTCAAGGGAGCAAAGCTGGGGTCCTTCACTGCTGCATGGAAAAAGCTGGAGGATTAATTCATTATTCATTTTTGACCGAGTTTCCTGCAGCAAATCTCATTCTCCATTGTGGTCAGCGTCGTCTCCCTGCCCACCATCCATTAGTAGGGCTGCATATTTACTGGCTGAGCTGAATTTCTGCCAAAAGAGAGAGAAGATGAGATGTAACCAAACACTGATAAACGTTAGATAATGTTCAAGTCTTCCGAGTCGGGACGTTACCAAATTTGGCAGGTTTACTTTGGCCAAATTAAAACAGCTGAAATAAATAAAGATTTCAAACTATAAATACAGATATGAGAATCTCAGAAATGGCCCGAAAGCTTCCCAGAATCCCCTGCGCCAAGTGGCGAGTCTCCAGTTTTGATGCCATTGATTCCAAAAACATTCTGCAATCTGGAGACAGCACAGGCCATAGATCTCAAGTTGTAATATGAAATTGAAGAAATTTTGGTCAAAGTATCAATTTTTTAAATTGTTTTGACTGATCCATTCTGTTTTTGCATGTGGTCATTCTGTATGTAATGGATCCCTATGACCGAAGAAAAATTTCAAGATGGGTTTCAAAGGGATCACGAGCAGTGAATTTGCAGGGGTTTTGCTTAATAAAGACATATCAGGTAGTGATCACTTTCCAAAAACACACTGGATTCTGGGAAGGGTGAGTCAGCCCCTTTATGATCTGAATCATCTGAAGGAAAAGAAGAAATAAGAGCTTCTGCAGAAATGAAAGAGGCACATTAATGCAGACATTTGGAGCATTATTTGCGCTTCAATGAAATCTTAGACACCTTCGAGTACTTTGTAATCAGTAATATGACTTTGTAGCCACATATTGTGGCAGATCTCTATACACTATGGACAATTGGGCAATGTGAATTGGGCAAGTAGGGGCTCACCACAGCTTACGAAACACCATGAAAATACAAGAAAGCAAAGCAAAACAACAAAGATAGCTGGCGTGTAATACCTAAAGCCTGACCTCCTTGATGGGACAGAATTTACTGTCCCTATGCACTATGGATTTTATTGCTTTTTAAAGAGGGATTTAGGCAGCTCATCTATGCCAATATTCTGTTTTACACATTTCAGAGAGACATTTAGGAGATGAAATAGAACTGTCCTGCAATGAGCACTGGGCAGCTGCCAGGATTCCTTGTCTTGGAAGTGGTCAATATGACAAGTGATAAATGTTGGAAGAGTTTGGAGTCTGTTGAGTTGCTGGGAAATGGAGTGTAATGCGGGTGTTTGGTTGTGGCATGGAATTCTGGGACTCGTTACACAAGACTCATTTTTCAGGTGCTATTAGGAAATATTCTGGGACATTGTCAGCAGGACCACTTCTGCCAGTCAAGTCTAAATTATTTTGGCTAAGGTTTGCTTAAAAAGAAAAAAAAAAAAGAAGAAGAAGAAGAAAAAAAAGAAGCATTTCAGTGTTAAAATGCATTTTAATTTACTTAATTTTATATGCTTTTATTTGGTGTATTAATAATTTAAATAATTGTGTTTATATTATATTTACAAATGTATTTATTTACTTATTTTTTTCTAATTTTAAGAGAGTTAATTGCTCGTGTATTTAGTTCCTGTTACGTTAAGCTCCTTCTTGAATATAAACTCATAACTGACAGCTGACAGAGTACATTTGGGCCCCAAACGTAAAGAAAAGGACCTGTCAATTATCCAATCTGCCGGACTTGTGCGGTGCCGAACGCAGTGCTTAAAATGATACACGTACATGTCAAGAGCTTCAATTAATTTCCACATCAGAATGAGAAAAATGTGAACTCTGTGACTTTGACCGAGGCATGGCTGTTGCTGCCAGATGGGCTGGATTGCATATTTAAGATACTGCTGATCTCCTGGGAGTTCTGCAGGCAGAAATGCACAGTTGATGAGGGAGGTCAGAGGAGAACAGCTACGCTGGTTTGACGTGACAGGAAGGCTACCATTACTCACAGTCAGCCTTTACAACCGTGGAGAGCAGGAAAGCATCTCAGAACGCACACAACACAAGGTGGAAGGGCTATATACTGTAGGAAGCACAACGGGTTTCGCTCCTGTAAGCCAAAAACAGGAAATAGAGGCTACAGCGGACTCCCTGAAGGTACCCAAACAGATTGGAAAAACAATCACCTGATTTTTATTTTTGCAGTGACGTGCAGATCATAAATTAGCAAAAATGGCATGAATCCATGATCCCAACGTACCTTGTGTCAACCACCTGGTGGTGGTGAGGAATGTTTTCTTGCCACAAACTGGAACCATTACTATTACTCAGCACTACTGCATCCATCCATCCACCCATGTATCTAGTGCATCCTTTAATGGCTACAATTTACCATTAAGAAAATCATCTCAAACTGGTTCCATGTACATGATGAATTCAGTGTACTTCAGTGGTCTTCCCAATCACCCAGATCTGTATCTAACAGAGTGCTGTTGTGATGCGGAGAAACAGCATATTCAGAGAATGAATATGCAGCTCCAAAATCTCCAGCAATTATGTGATGTTCATGCCAACATGGGCCACAATCTCAAAGGAATGAGTCCAAAACCTTTGGGAATCCATGCCACAAAGATTTGGCTGTTCTGAGAGCAAAGGGAGGCCCTACCCAGTATTAGTATGGGTTTCCATTATGGTATAATAATTTGCATTGATAAACAGCATGCTATATGCGTTTACAGATCATAGGGTTTTGGTTTGAGAGTCCAACAAGGAACACGTGAACAACTGACTGCTGACATGAAGTGGCAGATTCAGCCTTCTTAAGCTCATTAGTCTTAATAACGTTCAAGGGAAAACTTACACCCCTTTTTTTCCACTCTAAAACATAATCACACAAATACAAAACATAATCACACAAATGAATTAGTGACACAGTGGAACCTCGGGTCACGACCGTGATCCATTCCAGAACTTTGGCCATAATTTCCCAATAGGATTGCATGTAAATAAGATTAATCCGTTCCAGACCGAACAAACTACATGTCTTTTTTTTTTTTAAGATTTCTAAGCACAAAAATAGTTAATTATACCATAGAATGTAAAGGTGTAATAGTAAATAAATGTAAAAACATTGAATAACACTAAAAAAAAAACCTTGAACAGAGAAAACTAACACTGTAGAAGCTTGTGCAATGCCAAGTTCGCACTAGAGCCTTACAAACTGCTAGCTGTAAACTCTATATTTAATGTAGAGTTTTAAGCACAGGGAAAAAGTGAATGTTTGAAAAATCCTTAATTTATACAGAAAATAACCCCAAACAACTAGCTTGAAGGAAGTGAGGAGGAAGCTGGGTTTAGAGGAGCTTACAGTTTTGAAGGAGAGTCCGGCTCTGTGACGGAGGGATGCTAAAGTGTTTTCTCTCTTGTGATTTCTTCTATTTCAGGGGCTTCTGGTGTTTTTAGCCGTGGCCCAGACTTCACCAAATAGCGCTCTAATGTGACTTGCCTTTTCCTGCGCATTAAAACTATTCGGAAATGCGAGACTTTGCCTGTGTTTTTGTTCGCCACCAGAGCGTGTGGTCGTGAACAGAAACGAAATTTTGGCCGTAACACGATTTGTACGTGATCAGATGCGTTCGTTACCCGAGGTTCCACTGTATTTGTTCTTAAATCACATACTTAAAGCACCCTTTAATTTTTGAGCTTTTTTTTTTTTTTTTGCAAGAATTTTTCACAAAAGCAAATAATTTGCATTACTCATTGAATAAAACACAAACTGGAATCACACAGCAGCTATCCATTTCAGAATATTAGGACAAAGACACAGGCACACCCAGAGGCACAAAATATATAAGGTCATGGGACAGGAGGTCACACCCAGAGAAAGTGCCTTAGAGCTCTGTCACTCACAGGACTGGGAGATTCCTCATATTTCTTTGGCCCTGGTGCTGGTCTGAGATCTCGCTCTCTTCTGACGTCCTTTCTACAAGCAACGTAGAACAGACTGAAACAGCAGTCTCTGGCATGCATGTAAAGCCACACAGTCTGATGGCTAAAAATTCCTAACTGATTTCTTGAGGGTTCTGCTTGACATACTGAAGGCTGGGTGGTTCAATGTACTATATGTCAGAGATGAATCATTTTGGATGCAGCCCAAAGTTCCCCAGAGATTCATTTTTTATTACAGAAACTACAGCTTAGATGCAGCACACGAGGCAGAACAATTAAATAGTGCTGGCAGTACACAATGGATATAAAATTACAAGGCGTGGAATTTTAAAGCCACAAGGGAACAGTTTTTTAAGTATTCTTTTGAGATGTACTGTAAGAGTAGCTGCAAATGGACTCTAGTTCTGTTGTCCCATGGCCAAAATTCTACTCAGCAGAGACCGACCTGTCTGTTTCCTTGCGCCGGTCTCTTCCTGCTGCCGGAGCTGTAGCCCCGCCCCGGCCCCGACGCTGACCATCTCCCCTGTTCTCATCTGCAATGACAGTTTGCATATGTAGACAGTTAAAGCAGTTGACCAGTAGAAGGCTGCACTAATGTCATACTGCTACTGTTGGAATGCAACAACAGATAGGTATAGCAGGTAATATTGCAATTTCTCTTCAATTTGTGGTAATGTCTCAGTGTTCTGAAACTATACACAGTACATATAATAATTATAAAGCACATCACCAACACTGGACAAGCTACCTTGCCAAGCTAAACCAAACTAACAACAGCTTACTGCCTGAAATGAAGGAGCTGCTTATCAATCCAATAATATGGTCGATTCAGATAATGTAGCCTAGCAAACCAAGCAAGTAAAACTACATTTTATCTAAATTTAGCATCATGGAAAGAATGTTAATGCTAGCTGACACGCCAACATTACATGAGGGCTTTGGTCATGCAGGCTAATTAAGGTAATCTATTACAGAAATCAATTTTAATATTTAATACAGCCTTTAATGTGTGATTTACTGGATTCTATTTCTTATGGTCTGCAGTCTGGTAGTCAACTGGCACAGTTCTGTCTTTTAATGCAAGATTTATGAATATAAGTTTTGCAAACCCTGCTACTCTTGCTCTTATTGGATTCAGAGGTCCATTTAATGCGGTGTATGGAATGAGTTTGTAGATGAATAAGGCACAGATCCCTTAAGATTTAGCTTAGAATCCAAGCCTCTAACTGGCCAGGCGTAATGTGAGGCATTAGCAAGCATCCAGACCATGTTCCACCGCTGGACTTAGGTCAGTGACTAAAAGACGCCACTGGCTGGGGCTGCCTGATCCGAGGTATTACCTAGCGTCTAGGCGCCTCTCGATCAGCTCAACATGGGTCGGGGAATCGTCAGGGACTTCCCCAGAAATTAATTCAGCCAGTGTTCTTGTTTATTATCTTTCTTTCTACATGCACTGAGCTACGTACCAGTGACAGGACAAGCTTTTCTAATTCCCTGCTCACTCTGCCCATTTTCTTTCAATGGCCATTACAGACTATTTAGGCAACAGCGCACTTTGAAAGTCTTAATATGTCCCCAAGTCATATCACCATTTCTTATTTCAAAAAACAACAAGAAAAAAAGAGCGTTTTCATTTTAACTGGTTTGTGTATCATCAGTCTCCACCTTCACTATGTCAACCTAACCTAAAGGAAACATACTTTCATATCCCCATCTACCCACAAATATACAGTGCTCCTGTTTGGCCTTTCACTGACTCTGTGGGTATTTTTAAAATGTACCGAAGTAGCAACAGCAGCAATCATGACCAGGAACGTAATCATGAAGCAAAGGATTCTCTACAAATAAAGTATGGATGGATGGCATTTTGGCTTTGCCAACATAGGTTTTGGGAACACTGTGCCAACAGGAAAACATTTGATGGTGCATAAGGGGGGCAGTTTAACTCAAAGACATATCAAAACCCATGGGATTTAACTATAGGCTGCTAAATATTATCTCATCCTCCCTTTGCGCCTCTGGATCAAGAAGATCCCAAAGTTATTCTGCTAAAAATTAAGTTTGCAAAGTGTGTTAGCTGCATCCATGCTTTGTCAGTTAACCTACCATGTATGCAATTTCTTCAGGGTAATGCTAATTGAAATCTAATCCTGTATTTACCTCTGTCTAGGTTATCTGTATGTTGAAAAACCATCACCTGCCCCCTTCAACTCTAGCTGCTTCCATCACTTGGGTTTACTGGTTGCAAATCAGGCTCGTTGATGTTACTTTAGCTTATTCCCACAGGGGAGGAGGCAGCATCCTGTGGGTTTGCATGGTAAATAAACCAGGGGTTGACCAAATTTTGGGCTATTTCAGTTGAAACTGTGTGTGCAGCAGCAAGCTGGTAATCACCCTTCGATATAATCCTAGCTGTTAATTCAGGAGTAACAATATGCCATACTGAAATGCTCTTGAGAGAGAACTTTCAGTTACGAAAGTCTTCTTTGTCATAGAACCACAAAGAACTATCAACACATTCAAAAAACAAATCTTTAAAAAAAAAAAAAAAAAAAAAAAAAAGTCAAACCAACAATCTAGGCATTTACAAAATACTATAAAAAGAAGCTGTGGTAGAGAGCTGTTGGGAAATAGACATGAGGGGAACAGTAACAGCTGGAGTAGCTAATTTTTCCCCTTGAAAATAGTGCGGCTTGCTTTCTTCCCAAAGTGCATCCTGGTGCCATCTATTCCCCAGGTAAGTGACGAACATGCATCTAGCCATTCAAATGATGTACAAGAAAATTCAATTAAAATTTTATTTGTATACACTGGGGCAAGAAAGTATTTGGCAGCCACCGATTGTGCAAGTTGCCCCACTTAAAAAGATGAGAGAGGTCTGTAATTCTCATCATAGGTACACTTCAACTGTGAGATACAGAATGTGAAAAAAGAAATCCAGGAAATCACATTGTATGTGATTGTATTTTTAAAGAATTTATTTGTATAATTTCTTCTTTACATTCTGTCTCTCACAGTTGAAGTGTACCTATGATGAAAATTACAGACCTATCATTTACACATAGGCCTACAGTCTATACGTACAGTAATTTTAACTGTACTACAGGGGTGTATCATTGACTCAGACAACCGAGCGCGCACTGTATCATTTTCACTGTATCAATCAACTTTTTGTTCAATCAGTGTTGTTCACTTCAGCGGTCAGTGGTTTTAATGTTATGGCAGATCGGTGTATATGGCCAAAGGTCTGACCATATGCATATCCCATTCCACATTTAGCCCCTTTTGCTGTTAAAACAACATCCACTGATCTGGGAAGCCTTTCCCCCAGATTGTATAGTGTGCCTTTTCTGAGTTTGTGTTCATGCAGCCACGAAAGCATTAGTGAGATCAGGCATTGATGTTGGGTGAGTAGGTCTTGGGTGCAGTTGGCTTTCCAGTTCATCCAAAAGGTGCTTAGTGGTTTCGAGACCCTATAGCCCATAATTTCCAGTGAAACGGAACTACAATTCTACAGCATACAAAGACATTGTTATCTATAAATTCATGTGCCTCGAACTTTGCAGCAACAGTTTGGAGGAAGGCCCACATATGGGTGTGATGGTCAGGTGTTTTGCCCAATTACTGTTCAACATCCATAACTTTTGGACTCTTACGTGGTTGATTCAACCACAAATCTCTTGATCTTACCTTTGACTTTCTGGGGAACTCTCTCATCAGCTGAGCTTGAAGAGCTGAAATCAGACAGACCAAAATGACTAGAGTCAAACTCATTATTCTGACAAGTAGTATTAGAAATCTGAGTTTCCAAAAGAATCAAAATGAAATCAGCTTCCAAAAGTAAAAGCAATAAACAGCCCCTGATGTATTTACTTATTTTATTGGAGAATTATAATTCTCTTCTTATTAACTAAGTGCTTACACTATTTTTCTATAATTTAACGATTAAAAAAAGAGAAAACATTAATCCACCACTGTCCGAAGGCCACAGCACGTTCATTATTTTATCACTTCAAATGGATTCTAATGTCATGGAAATGTGCCAGACAGAGAAACAGGCAGTATATTTCAAGCACACGTGTTTGGATTCTGACCTTTTGGGAGGACCAGGTTTCACCTCGCTGTCGGTGGAGCCACTGCTCATGGCAGTTCTCTTTGCCCAGGCATTCTCTTTAGGGGGCGGGGCTGGGACCACCTTCAGGGGAAGCCCATCTGGCTTGGATGATGGGGCTTGGCTTCCTGGAGAGGGTGGCTCATCCTCACGTCCACTGAAAACTTCGTTCTCCAAAGAGCGCTCGCTTTCTCGGCGCCTTGAGCCTGCAATAGGAGGATTGATTTTCCTTTCAAATTGTAACCTATGATTAGATCAATTATGACAATGAGCCAAAGGCGCACCTCTGCTAGTTGTGTTTCCTGGTTGTGATGACTCGCTTCCTGTTCGTGAGCGTTCTGTTGTTTGGTCCTCACTTCGCCAGCTGGGATGTCTGAATGTGTAGAAAAGAAATGAGCACTGCTGCCAGTTTTGCAGCACATGAGCGTAGATGAGGGTGTGTTTGGCTCTGAACACTGTTAGGCCCACTAACACAATGCTGCTGTCTACTGGACATATTTTGAATTACAATAGTGAGGATGCTTATAACCCACCTAACCTTGTCAAATGTATTTGTAGAACGTATGTGATTGCAACAGACAACAGCTGACATGCTTTCTCTTAATGAAAAAATAACAAAAATCCTGCTTACTAAAAAAACTTAGAACAGAAGTCTGAGGAAAGACAACCGAAGGAAACACAATCACTGAAAGGATCAATGTATCAAATATTCCTGGGCTGGAAATACTTATGAGTTTGAAATCAGTAGAATTTGTAGCAGCTCTTACAGATTACTTGGGTTGCCGGGGTCCGAAAATACAAAATTTCGGCCCCAGCCATATTGTGTCCCCATTATAATTTTTGAAGGTTAATTATAAACTGCAAGTTTTCATTTATTTATATAGTCTTAGCTAATTTAACACGGCTAAAATGGATGGAAAGCTTATAGACATAAACACTGCATCAAGTTCAACTTTAAAGCAGCAGCACTTTTTCCTTCTTTCTAATGGCTGCCCTCAGGTTTAATGTCTGCATTACCTGCTACTGAACTTACCTGCTATAACAGCAGCAATATATAAACACCTCTACTGTAAAATATGACAGTTACCATCTCTTCACCACTCCCCCAGCCACTTGGGCCTATTATTCTTATATTTTGTTTTTTATATGTTACTGTATGTTCCTGCCCTGTTTTGCCAAATAAAATATTTTTTCACAATTCTATATGGCAGAAAGGTTTCTGATTGGATTTGTGATTTACCTCTCTCTGGGCTTGCGTTCAGGTCCTCTCCCCTTGTCCTCCTCCAGTTGTCGCTGCAGCCTCTCCTGCTCTTTCTTCAGCCTCTCCTCCACCTCCCGCTCCTTAGCAGCCGTATCCACCGGTTTGGCCCCCCCGAAGATGGAAGCTGATCGACTAGAAGTAGCTGAGGGAGCACTGCTCTGGTCCTCCTCCTTTGGGACGCTGCGTGGCTTTAGGTTCAACTTGGGCCTCTGAGGAGGGCCTGAACAAATCAAACCAAATCTTTATAGCGTAAGACAATCTTCCAGGGTCATGGACCAACATATCAGACAATGGTACACAGGACTATGCAAAGTACAAACAGCACAACAAAACTGCAGCTACAGTGGAATGATGCGCAAAACACAGTATGGGTAGCACACACAAAATAATAGCAAGTCAAAAGAGGAAAGAATATAAAGCAGACAGACGGTAATAATCACAAATGATGTGAACTTTTTCACATCAAGAATTCTGGGTCATCAGCAAAGAATACGCAGACAACACAGTGACTCATATGCATTCTGTAATGTTATGAAGCGTATAGGAGCTATTGAGTCGACAAAGGTTAAGATGTAAAGTCTCACCCCTGTCCTCGCGTCTCTCATCACGCCTCTCGTCGCGTCTCTCGTCCCGTCTGTCATATTTGTCATCTCGGTCACCATAGCGATCATATCTATCTCCACTGCCACGGAAGTCATCCCGGCGGTCATCATAGTCACGCCGGAAGCCACTGCCAAATGGGCGACGCCCTCCACCGCGAGAGTCGTACCCTAACACATAAAAGACATTTCATCCTACACCTTGTAACTGCATGTATGACATTCTATTGCTTATATTTTCATAGTACAGGGTGATAAAACACTGTATTGTGTGTATTGTGAAAGCTATAACTATGATAATGCTTAGGATATTTCACTTTAATATATTACCAATTTAATATATTAAAATTTCTGCTTTGATTTTCCCATCTAACATACAATGAAACAGACACAGGCTGATCAGCTAGCCTCTGCACGGTGCTGAATTGCACACCAGCAGAAGGATGGTGAGGGAATACAGGCCTGACAGCCTGAAATTAAAATATGCCGGCACGGAGTAATAAAAAAAAATTCATAAGCTACTATTTACTCCGTAATTTGAAAAAAAAAAAAAATAATAATAAATGGCTCAGTAGAATACAGGGAGCAGAAGTGCACAATGACCAGCCTAGAGGTCCATGATCAGCACATTACAGTACATGGTTGAATGTCAGTTACCAACATATGGTTGGTAAGTAACCGTTGTATAATCAGGATAAGGTCCACCAACGCACTTCTGATTTCTGAAAATAATTAAAATGGCACAGGTGATTTTATGACTACATGCGTTACTGGGTGTTATCTTTTATTTGCACCTGCCTAATAATCTACAAATCAAATACGGATCTCCACTGAGCGACCGATATCACCCTGTGTCATGTTTGGCTATACAAAGTCCATAGTTGAGTTTTGGTAACCAGGAAATGTAGTGACGCTCCACCTCTATCATAGTCTCTGCGGTCCCGGTCATCATAGCGTTCCCGGAATCTGTCTCTGCCACCGTCGTAGCGATCGCTGTCCCGACGCGGACCATCGCGGTACCTGTCTGAGTCATAGCGATCTCTGGATCCTAAAATTCAGAGAAAGATTTTGATTTATGAAGTGAACAGTCCAAGTAGTTTCCTTTATAATGTCAATAAAAATCAGAAAATGAAAAATGACAAGTAGAACTACAGTTCAATTGTACACAACTAAAACTGAACTCATTTGCCAACTGAAATAAGACTGCTCACGTTCTCCATATGCATCATCTCGGCGTGGCCCTTCATCAACATCAACACTTGGCCTTGCTCGCCAGTCTGAGTCAGTTTTGTCTGGTCCCATGTCAATGCTACGATTTCGGTCTCGACCTGACATTGAACGGTCGTCCCTCTCTGGAAAACAGTGGCCATTTAAGTTACATGTTTCTTCATAACGAAACTTAAAAAAAATCTTTAATAGGGCTACTTAAAATAATAATAAAATAATAAAAATCTAATAGAAATGCTAAGATCAAGCTTGACGGTCATCTGTAAACAATTAAGATTACATGAGAAAAATCATCATGAATAAGTCTTCAGTTGAGTAGACATGCAGGCAGCATATAGAAAGACAGCAAAATACAAACCTTTCTCGTTGGACTGATCTGCAATGTCCACACGGATCCGACGATTCCCCAAGTTCTGCAGAACAAGAAAAGGAGTAATAGTTGTAATGTAGGTCTCAAAAGTAACAAAAAAAAATCATCACCTGGTGGAATCAATTCCAGGACAACAACTTTTTTTTGGTTAATAAACTTTAGACTTTGTATAGACAAATAATTTGAACTTGTATACCTCTCGGCCAACTTTTCCTGTATTTGGCCTCTAGATCACCTGTAGTATTGAAAAAGAGTAAAATAATTCTATAGGAAATATTATACAGCAAAGTTTCACCTCCTCATTGAGACTGAGTGCACGCAGCAGAGACTCCACATCATCAAACTCTGCATAGCCAAATCCCTTCAGTCGCTCCGGGTTACTGGGTTCTCGTGGGAGACGCACAGCGCTGATCTGCAGGAACAGAGCAGATTAAATAACGCAGTGTGCCAATGCTTTAACCTTAGTGAAAAGAGAGAATTTTGAGTGCAAACATTTTTCTTCCTGCTGGCGAGGCTCAAATCATGTTACGGTGATTTTCTGTTGTGTTTGCCCACTGTAAAGTTTTGAGTTTAATCTTAGAATGAAATTGAAAATTTGAGTGCGACACACAGAAGCTGAACTCTTACTGTCCAGTTTATTAGACACAGACATACAGTTGTGGTCAGGAGATTACATATGTGGACATGCATGATATCATGGACATGAACGCCATGGCAATTTTGGGCTTTCATTGATTTCTTTAAACAATTCTTTTTCTGTGGCAGAATGATTGTACAACACACATCTTTAAAAGAAAATAACAATAATTCGGTGCACAATTTTTCATTTATTTTGGGTTCTCTAAAATCAGCATAGGGTCAAAATAAATTGGGGCAGCCATGACTTAAATGTTAGAGAAGCGATTTTGGGATCACAAGGACGCTGGGTCGAATCCCTGAACCACCAGGAAAATGTGTGGGTGGGGGAAGTGAATGAACAGGGCCTTCCCTTCACGCAGTATTTATGGTTAAATTGTCCTTGAGCAAGGCACCAAATCCCCAACCACTCCCCAGGCTGCCACTGCTCCAGGTAAGTATGCTCACTTCTCACTAGTATAATTTCCCCTCTGGGATTTATGCAATATTCAAAATCCAAAATAATACATACAGCACACCTAATATTTGTTTAAATGTCCCTTATCAAGTTTCATCTTGACCACACGCTTTTGCTTAGCAAAGTTTCATGTTGAATACTAGTTATTTATTTGACCACTTTTCTTGGCAGAATTGGGAGAGTTTAATTAAATTTCCTGACACAGGCCCGATTTGTAGGCACAGTCCATATATTTTTCATAGGGTTGCCTTCAGGACCTGTTTTAAGCTTAATGTTAGCCTGCTTTATCCATTCCACAACCAGCATTGATGTACGTTTGGGGTCATTGTCCTGCTGTAACACCCAGTTTTGCCCAAGTTTCAACCATCTACCTGATGGTCTGAGGTTATGCTGAAGAATTCAGAGGTTCATTATTATTCCATCCACTTTGTGCAATGCACCAGTTCCACTGGCATGATGCGACCACCACCATGCTTAAAAGTTAGTAGGGTGTTCCTCTTTATCTCTAGTCATTTTGGCCAAACAACTCAATCTTTGTCTGACCATAAAACTTTCCTCCAGAGGGCTATTTATTTGTCCATGTGGTCAGCTGCAAAGAGCAGGGGCTTCTTTCTTAGATGGCGGTCTCTCAGTCAATGGTGTGGTAAAACTCTCTTGATTGTAGACAGTGTTCCACCAGCTTCTAGTTCATGACAGGCCTCTGCCTTGATGGTTCCTGGGTTGTTCCTGACCATCCCAACAAGTTGCTCTCAGCTGAATCTGATAATTTGGGTCTTCTTTCAGATGTTGGCAAAGTTGCTACCCTTCCCATTAATGTGTACAACAAACCCTTTTTATGTTGTGCCCAGAGAAGCTACCAGCTGTAGTCAATCATGCTCAAGTAAAAAAAGATATTTAACTTTGTTAGTTTTCATCATCATAATCTATGAACGTGTACCCCATATATAATTTTGACCCTGTGTTGATTTCAGAAAATCTGAAATTAGCAACCTGAAATTAGCAATTTTTTGGACTATAAGGCACACTTAAAATCCTTTAATTTTCTCAAAAATCGACAGTGCGCCTTATGTATGAATTCTGGTTGTGCTTACTGACCTCGAACCGATTTTATATGGTACACGGCGCTCAAAAATCTGTCA
>JAOVYU010000024.1:14036346-14050790 GCA_025674565.1 Synodontis membranacea
ATATATATATAAATTTGTTGCAACTTTTCAGGCAGTTCTCTGACTTTTTCTCTCAAATGGGCTCTTTCAGGCTGCAGTCAAGGAGGAGGGACGACTTATGTGGAAAATCTGCATCACAGCCTGCAACAAGGACTCCTTTCAGGAGAAACCACAGTGGAAAGTTCTATACATAATGATGCCAAGAGATGTCTGTAATTCAAGAATCAGTTGACTAGGTTCAGCTCCCTGATTTTATATAATATAAAAATGTAATGCAGAACGTGCTGTGAATTTAAATAAGAGTTGTGGTGGTTAATGTTGTTGCTGATAGCGGGACGTGATATACTACACTTTTGCATAGATCTGTTGTTCCGTCTCGGCTTCTTTGGAAAACAAGCAAACAAACAAGCAAACAAAAAACCAACCACAACAACAAAACGTGACATATTGTGTTTCAGGTTTTATACGGGACACAGGCAGAAGTAATCATTAACATGGCATATACATTTAGCATACAGTTGATATGTTACTCATGTGTCTGCTTCTACAAGTGTGTCTCCTCATGTGTGAAGAATAAAGTAGCCCTCTGCTTACCTGCTTGGGAAAGCTTGTGCGTTTCTTTTGCTACCTAAAAAGCATCTAGTTTTTGGGTTTGCGAGGATACGTTCTCGCTCTTGGTCCCATAAATATAATGTAGACTTTTAGATTCAATTATTTTACTTATTAACAGCTTATCAACCTGTAGGAAGAACGTTTCTCCCAGACGGTCCCTCTCAAGTCTCAAATCATTGTGTTTCCCTCACACTGATTTCATCACGCAACACATGAATCTGCTTACATCATTCAGGCAAAGGTTCAAATCTACGGACAAAAGAGTATTCAATTGCTCTTCATTCTGGTCAGAGTCATGGTGGATCGAGAACCTATCCAGGAATGCTGGACGTAAGGAGGGAATACACATTGGGAACCTTGGGCCCGGGCTCTGTGAGGCACCTTCCTGCTGCTCTCCCTGTCCTTAAACTTTGAGACAAACATATAATTGTTTCACTACAAAACTCTTCTAAAGCAAGTACTACTTTTCCTTACTTGGACTGTATTTAGCCAAAATTTCTTGTGTGAGTTCAGTCTGTAGATTTGCAGTCAAAAGTTTACATACATTCACCTGTTTGAGGTTATGCTGAAGAATTCTAAGGTTCTTTATTATTCCATCTACTTTATGCAATGCACCAGTTCCACTGACAGCAAAACCACCACCATGCTGAACACAGTACAGTGTTCCTTTGTACCTCTGGCCAAACAACTCAGTCTTTGTCTCATCTGACCATAAAACTTTCCTCTAGAAGGCCTTTACTTGGCCCATGTGGTCAGCTGCAAACTTAAAGGTGTCAATTTTTTAACAGGGGCAGCATGCATACCAATTTCCTCTCAGCTGAATGTGATAATTTGGGTCTTCTTCCAGACCTTTCAAAAACTGGCTACATCTCCAATTAACTTGTACTTGTAAAACAAACCCTTTTTTATGTTTTGCACAGAGAAGCCACCAGCTGTTGTCAGTCATGATCAATAACAGGAAGTTAAGAGGCCTTGGCAAGTAAAAAGACATTTTGTACATTTCAGCACTAATGAATTAATAATCTAAGTGGGTATATGTGTATTTTTGACCCCGTATTGATTTCAGAAAACCCAACATAAAGTAGAATTTTCACCAAATTCAGATGTTTTTTTTCTATTAAGAGGTGCATGTTGAAAGCATTAAAAGCCATATATTGCCATAATGACTGTATGCAAACCTCTGACCGCAACTATGCACACTGTAGTATGCAGGTGAAAAACACCATGAACATGAAACGCTACATGAAAAGATAATCTAACTTTGAAGTACCTAAATAACAATGTATATATAGCAGGTGAGTCATATTAGATTGAAAGCCTTTTAATGGTGCTTGACAACTATGAAGAGAGGTAAAACATGCATCACTTAGAGATACTAGAATCAGGACATTCAGTGTAATACTGTATGACATACTGTGACTATCAGGGCTTTAAAGAAATCATATTCTCATGCTTCCATTCATTTGGAATAATTCAGAGAGAAATCGGATTACCTAATGGTTGAGTCGGACTCAAAAAATTCATTCATTCATTCATTCATTCATTCATTCATTCATTCTTCTTCATTTATTGCTTTATCCTGGTCAGGGTCGTGGTGGAACCCTATGCACAAGGCAGAAAAATTCATGCCAGACATCATTCACACTTAGGGGCAGTTTAGCAAAGTCTATCTGCATGTTTTTGGACAGTGGAAGGAAACCATCGAAACCTAGAGGAAACTCACAGCAACACTGGAATAACATGCAAAAAATTTGCACAGACAGTAACATGAGCGCAGGATTGAAGCCAGGAGCTGGGAGCCATGAGGCAGTTATGCTACCCTCTGTAATTTAGAGCTAAACACATTGAAAGGCAGGGACAAACTGCCCTGGCAAACCCAATCACTGGTTACAAGACTCATGAGCTAGACTCATGAACTAGGACATTTAATAGGAATTTAGCCGAATGGTTGCTAAACACCAAAAAACTACAGCCACAAAAATTGCCACTGAAATGAATGCCTTTGGAACAAACAACAAAGACCTTTATAGGTGGAATTGATGGTCTCTGATGTATAGGGACAGCCACCACACAAAGCCCCTAGATGCATAGCCTACACACACAACCTACAGAAAAGTAAAAAGATCTAATGGGTTTCACCAAAATTTCCCACGGGTGTCAAATCTAATCGCAACGACGGTAAATTTATCTACGAATCCATAACAGAGTATGCATGTGTAAAAAAACTTCACGGATCTTTGAAGGAGCTTTTGTAAGTATGCTGAATGTATACATCAGGCCCCGTGCAAGCTGTCATCGAAACTTTATGAGGTGTTCTGAATGAATGACTATCATTCACATTCAATCTTTAATACAGGATTGTCATAGCAACCAACAGCTTCTCAGGAACACACATGGTATAGAGAATTGGTGCCTTCGTGTGGTTTCATGTTTACCGGGTCCATGAAAAGAGTCCATATGAACTTGTGCTATTCACGACTGTGGAAATGGAAATTTTGAAATAATTTCTTTTTTTGTCATATTGGAATTTTAGTCGTATATAGTTTTCTTTATAATTTTATAATACAGTTTGTCTGTTATTCCTAACAGCCCTTTCTCTCTCTTTTTTTTTAAATGCCTTTGCATTTCCTAATTTATGTTACCTGCTTGTTAGCTTGCTAAACTGTTAATGTTAGCATTCTAGATGCCAACAGTAATGCATGGCGCTGAAATACAAAGTAAGTAAACATTTCTTGGAAAGAACAAGACGAAGAAGGGAACAAGGAATCTTTTGGGGTCCGTGTTGGCATTGCCGAGCAGCAGTGTTCTCACGACAACTTACTACTCCAACGCTAAGTATTTCGTACTGTATATTTCCCATATCATAATCACGAGCTCACGAGTCCCATTTGATGGCAGCATACGTTTGGCCCACTGATACAAGAATCACATTTGTAGCTTTGGATTTTATTAATGGAAAAAAATAAAACGTCAATTCTGACTATAATTAAATATCAGTGGTATATTAAAAGCAAACCTTTAGACTCTGGATGCACGCTCCATCCCAAATAGCGAAGCAAAAGTGATTTCACCTTT
Organism: Synodontis membranacea; assembly: GCA_025674565.1. Lineage (NCBI taxonomy): Eukaryota > Metazoa > Chordata > Actinopteri > Siluriformes > Mochokidae > Synodontis > Synodontis membranacea. The sequence continues at coordinate 14,040,013 of JAOVYU010000024.1, forward strand.
TTGGGTATGTTCCCTTTTTGGGAAATGTCTTTACTGACTGGAGGAGAAATTCACTACTCAACAAGATGATACACGATGTCACCCTGCCCTTGCTATTCCAGGCAAGCTTTTTATAATGATGAAATCCATAGATATATTATTAGCATTGTTATAATACCTTTAGGATTATTATACTGGAGCCTAATAAGTCAACAATGTCATACTAAAAAGATTTTTTTATTTTTTTTTTTGTCAGATCTGTCTTGGCATAGAAAATCTATATTGGATATTGTGTACATGTTTCTACAGTATAATCCCTTATTCTTTTCTCCATTCTGTCGTCGTACATCTTTAAAGCAAAGCAAACACAAGCAATGTGCTCTATATATAATAGCAGGCTAGACATAACAAAAGGGCCCTAACGTAGACGATTGTGAATGAAGAAAAGAAGAACCCTAAGATTACAGGCTCTGAACTGCACCGTTTAGTTCAGGTTGTCAGGCTTTTGTCGGGTATTTACAGCCTGGGTTCTGAATTGAAGAGGGCTAGCCATATGGACTGAGTTAAGAATAAACAGCAAGGGCTTGAAATTCCCTGCACGAAGGAGTATTCCATGATCCTACCAGTTCTCCAATTTTGTTATACAGTATATTTAGTTGCAAATTAAATTACTAGTAAGAACAGAAAACGCCTGTCTGCGTTGCTGCAAAAGAAATAGAACTGATTTGGCTCGATCTAGAATGACTATAAAAATGACCGAATTTATTTAATTCTAAATTCTTCCTCCCTATAATTAAAAACCATGCAGGTCTGTGATAGGGTATGATCAGGATATATGAATATCCACATAGTCTTATTACATTTTTTTTTCTATATTTAAAAAAATATATATTAAAATACAATTCATTTCTTAAAGTAACGATGGACTGTTGTTTCTCTTTACTTAGTTCTTGACATACAATAATATGCATTACTACAGATAGGCTATTTACTGTATACTAACACTACCTCAACCCAACAAAACCGATGTTCTCAAACTCATTAAGAAGGCAAGAAATTCCACTAAATGCACTTTTTTTTTTTTTTTTGCTTACTACATAATTCATAGGTTTGATGTCCTCAGTACTGCTGCATAATGTAGAAAATAAACACAATAAAGAAAAACCTAAAAACGAGTAGGCGTGTCCAAAGTTTTGACTAGTACTGTAAATATTTAAAGATTTAGTTTTTTTTTATATGATTCCAAAAATTACACTGACGTGTAGGTGGAAGGTTTCGGATGGTCAAATGCAAGGTTTAAAAGAATAAAAACGCCCTTGTGTCATCCCTTGCACACTGTGTTCAGGCCAAGTCAAACTTTGCTTTGTAAATATTCATGCAAATAGCTGCACCAACTGTAGGGACTAGAATATCAGCTTCATTCCAAATAGTAGTACATCATTCTTGAGTATGACTGAACAATTAGTACTTATAAGCCTCAAGTGTGTGTGTGTGTGTGTGTATATGTGTTTTTTTTTTCCTTTAAAAAAAAAAAAAAAAAAAAGTTTTTATTTCATAGGTTTTAATACTATTAGCACTGAAAATGCTACACTTGAAATATATTGCAACCCAAATGTAAGTGACACATGAGTTTATTGGACATGACCAGGTGAACACAATACAACAACAGACAAGAAACTTGCACGGCGTACACAATATCTGTGATGTTCAACAAATGCTGTAATCCGTTAACATTGCTTTTGCCTCTAGATATGCTTCCCATCAAATTAATTCCTGCTAAAATATATTAGCACTGACCTAATTTAAGTAAGGCACCAGGGATGTAAATAAATAACTCTTTCCGCGCCACCCAATGTGTGAATGTCAGTACAGGCTCATGAGTTTTTAGTGTTGTGTTCCTGGTGAAGGCTTGGCGGCTGATTACAACTTCCTCTCCTTGGTCTCTGTGGTTGAGGACACCACTTTTCCATCCACAAGTGTCTGTGTGACGGTCATCACTTTCACCTTTTTCTGTTCCTCGACGGCATCCTCCAGCCTAAGAGAGATACCTCTTGTTAACAGAGAACAATTTTGGACAATAAAATGACCACAGTTTTCAATACTTGAACTCACTTGAAGTCTCCACCATCCAGAAGTCTTCTGTAGGTGGCAATCTCAGCCTCCAGCTTCATCTTTATGTTGAGAAGAGCTTCGTAATCCTGTGTCTGCTGCTGGATGTTGTTGCGTAGCTGCGTCAGCTCAGCCTCCAACTGCAGGATGATGGAGTTCAGATGCTCGATTTCCACGTTGTAGCGCATCTCTGTGTCCCGCAGTGTGCCCTCCAGCGAAGCTTTCTGCAACAAGCACAAAAACCAGGTTTAAACCAAACCACCCTATTCAACCAATTTCATTTTTTTTTTTTGGTTTACCCTCAGAAGTGTGTTTGAATATTTGGCTATTGTTCATTGTTAAATGAGGAATTGGAGCAGTTATGGGTCAAACTGAAAATTCCAATTTGTGAATTTTCATCCACGACGTACAATTATCATCCACATGGAGATATTCAAAAGGAACCCACCAGATTCTTTTGTGAATCCAAGTCGATCTCTAGTGTCTGAATCTGTCTGCGGAGTTCGTTGACTTCTGTTCGTGCACCCTGAAGGGCCTCTGTGTTCTGTGTGACCTGTACCTGCACTTCCTGGATCTGTAAATATGACATGAAGTTTTTAGATTACGAATTGAAAACAGTTCTTCAATATTTTACTAGTACTAGGGTTATTGGAACTTTTCCGTACTGTACCTGTGACTCGTGCCAGGCTTTGAGCTCCTCCTGGTTCTTTTGGGCCATCTTCTCATACTTGGATCTTATCTCCTCCATGATCTGGGCCAGATCCTGTCCCTTAGGAGCATCAACATCCACCTGCACTCCTGACTGAGCAATCTGGGTTCTCAGGTCCATTACCTCCTGTAAAGACATAATAAAAATGATGCATAGGTCAACAATGGTGCAAAATGACTTCTGTGGGTGAGATTTTGGAGGCGTGTATTTTGGAGATGCTAGACTTCGCTCACATTGTCATGGTTCTTCTTGAGATAGATGAGCTCCTCCTTGAGGGCCTCAATCTCACTCTCGAGGTTCATGCGGCCCACGTTGGTATCATCGATGACCTTCCTCAGGCCAACAATATCAGCCTCCACTGACTGCCGGATAGACAGCTCAGCCTCATACCTGTTAAAACAGATCAGTCAGTGGCTGCAGTGCAATGCATTTCTCCAATGGCCAGTTTAATTCTGGAATCTGGTGATTCTTTATTATGCATACAGTGTAAGCGCTTCTGATGAAAATATGAATTGTTATGCCAAAAACATGTGCACGCACTTCACTTTGAAGTCATCAGCTGCCAGGCGAGCATTGTCGATCTGGAGCACGAGGCGGGCATTATCCACAGTGGCATCAAAGACCTACAAACAGTCAGAAGATATTCGTTAGCAAACTTTAGCAATTCTACAGATTGGAAAACTGAGTCTTAATAAACAGAATTTGGATATTAACAGTCAAGTAAAAGTCCACAGTCAAAGCCAAAATTACTGGCTATGATCATCTGCCAGAGCAGCGGTTGTCCTCTCAGCTCTGCAGGTTTAGTTTGCTTAGATAAGAGCAGGAGAACAGCAGGTGCCAGGCTCCAGGGGATAATCATTAACAAACAGAACGTCTAAGGGGACACTAAAGCTTGTGACAGGCAGGGTGGAGACTATTTCAGGTTTCCTGTTTAAACCAAATCTGGGAGGTTAGCTGTGAATGGTAGAATGCAAAACATGTCCTAGTATCATTGCAATGAGAAGGAACCAATCATGGGAAATTCCAGTAATCTAATGGCAGGTAGCTGCAACGGCTCATGGGTAATGCTAACAAGGGTGTGGGCAGCAATGTAAGTCTGTATGCAGTTCAAACAGACTGGATTTACTTTTCTGTGCTCCTAAATGTTTTATTGAAAGGCAATAATAATAATAATAATAATAATAATAATACATACATACATATGCTATTATTAATAGAATAATATTATGTTATTATTATTATTATTATTATTATTATTATTACTATTTTTACTAATTTTAAATAAAAAAATATATGGAACATTTGTCATGATTATCGTCAACTGAAATAATCAAAAATGTTTTTATCTCTGTAGGTCACTAAAATGAACATACTATGACGTATTCTTGCTTGATTGACCATGACAAATGCAAACATTAGTCTCATTTAGAAGTGATCAAGCTTCCTGGCCTTGTCTGCTGAATGGGAAGTGTATGACTAATTTATATTACTTCAGAAAAGCAGGAAAGAGGTGGGAACATTACTCTCCCTTATCAGTGCTTCAAATCATATTTGTCTCTCTCTGTCAGGACTCAGAAGAGAGGCAAATCTACTGACTATTCCTCTTCCCATCAGCCACTGTTAAAAATCCTATGGGTCCAATATAACACTTGGGACATGCGTTAAAAGTTATAACACAGTCTCCAATAATGTCTTTCAGCTGTAAATTTTGCTCAGTCTAAACTTCCTCTACTTTTTCCATTCCATTCAGGTGTTCCACAGTTTACTCCCCATTCCTGGAAGTTCAATCTGAAGAAAATCACAGAAACTTATTGGTGTGTGGGTGATGAATAAAAACAGGACAGAAGAAATGCTTATTCAAAAGCATGCCAGCTTTAGGAATGAATTACGGGTCCCACTGAGGCCATTAGTAGTTCTTTTGAAAGCACCGCTCCTTTTCTTTTCCAAGCTAAGTTCTCAAACTATCAAATCTGACTTTCATAGTGTTGACTGATCGACTAGGGAAGACACCTGGATGTTCCCAGGCAGACTAAAATCAGCTTTGGCTGGCAAAGACATGCTGTTTCTTCCTTTCTTTATATAATTATCTAAGTATATGTTGTAAAGTCATCTGCATTGTTCAGATGTTTAAAGAGACACTTGTATATAATAATAATAATAATAAGAAGAAGAAGAAGAAGAAGAAGGAGAAGAAGAAGAAGAATTTATATCACGTTTCTCGCAATCATTTTAGTAAATTTTTTTAAAAAAGAAAAAGAAACAGGATTGCTAGGTGGAAGGAAGGTCAAAGTGGTGGAGAATAAAGAGACCCTGTGCAATATTGTTCTGAAGGCCAGAGCTGTGAATAAACCTTTCTTTCATAGAGGCCAGTCTGGTCTTAGGAACCAGCAGTGGACCAGCGCTAAAGAAACAACAAGTACAACCTTTTCAAAGTCACTCACCTTTTTGCGCAGGTCATCGAGGATGGCTTGATAGCGGCTATAATCACGTACATCAGGGCCTCGCTTCTCTAGAGCCTCACGGATCTGCAGCTCCAGCTTGCTGTTCGCCTTCTCCAGGGTCCTGACCTTATCCAGGTAGGAGGCCAGACGGTCGTTCAGGTTCTGCATGGCCATCTTCTCGTTGCCCATGATCTCGCCTGTGGCCCCAGAGGCACTTACTTGGAAAGAGGTGGACAGGGAGGAGGGTGCCAGCCCACTGTGCACACCGGTATAGGAGACTGAGGAGATACGAGAGTCTCGGCCACCAGCTCCACCATAGATGCTGGTTGCCCGGTAGGAAGGCAGTGCAGAGCTGCGCTGGATGGGCATTGTAGCCAAGGGCGCAGAGGAGCGCGCAGAGGAGTGCACAGAGTAGCTATACCTTCCACTCATTTTGGTCAGAGTGTGAGTGAGTGAATGAGTAAGTGAGAGAAAAGCAGAATGGACACAGGAGCAGGAAGGCAGCCAAATGTATGCACAGGGCAGTAGTGAGGGAGACCTCAGGCTTTATAAGCAACTCCAGCCTTTTCAGCCCGCCCACAAGCCCCTCCCTCAGACCAATCATATCCTTCCATGTCGGATTTCTGCCGTGTGGCTTCTTAGTGAATGGAATGCATTTAACCGCTACTATTGCTTTTACAACTCTCTCCTCTTTTCCCTTCCTTTAATCAAGCTAAAATGTCTTGAGCTTGTGAGAAGTGTCTGAATTATTTGAAACAAAAAGCTTACTTTTTTTTTCTTTACTTTCTTGAACTTTTTTTGTGTGAATTCTGTTATTTGAAATAGTCCTACTGATAAAAGGACATGCACACATGACTGAGTTAAACAAATTCACATCTTCAAGGCTTTCAAATATTATTTACAGAAGTAAATTTACTTAGTTTACTGAAGTATTTACGTAAATCTAAACCATGCTTAGAAAATGTCTTCTTAAAGCTTCCCTCATCTTAAAAATAAATAAATAATAATTAAAAAAAAAAAAAAAAAAAGTATTAGGCCCCCATTCTCCTTTTGCAATGCAATATGATGGATGACACATTTTTCTGTGGGAAATGGAAGTGTGATGAAATTAACACGGTTGGTTGGTCAAGCATCATAAAGCAGAACACACCCGGATTATCATTAAATACAGGCTGAGACACGAACGGTAATCATTTTCGTAAAAATGAGTAAAGCGAAAGAAAAACAGCCAGCACTTCTCTTTCACCTGTAAGAAGATATGCTATGCTTGTGATGGTGAACAAATAAATGAAACCATTAGTGAAGCTTGAATGTACACATGCAGGGACAAATGTCTGCCGACACCCTGACACACACACACACACACACACATGCACTTACAGACCTGCTTAATCACGCTTCCCAAATTCTCTCTTTTCATTCGAATGGGTACGTATAGAGTAAGATAAGACCCAAGGATTAACAAGGCCACAACCATTCAAGTGGTCAAAAATGCATGGATTTGTATTGAGACGAAAGATGAGACAGGTGTTAAGCATTAGAAAAAACACTTTACTCATTACTAGTTTTACCTGACTTGACCAATTTAACTGTTATGTAAATAGCAATGAAACTGCTTTAAGCGAATGAGGACAATTGAGGTGTGTTTCTGTCGGTGAGTGAGGAGGGTTAAGGGGGGAGACATGTTTCGGTTATCCCGTCCTGGGGAATGTGTTTGTTCTGTGAGACAGGAAGGGTAGAGACAGGAATTTGAGAGGTGGGAGGTTGCTGCAGAGCTCGCTCTTTATCCCAAGGTTGTTCCATATGACTTTATTTAAAAAAAAAATATACCAAGAAAAATGTTTCCTACGTTTGAATGATATACATGTTCGGTCAGGGTATCTGTTGAAATTGTAATAATACTGATCATTTAATACTGCGAGACTGATCATTTCAAAGCTGGATGAATCTGGGATATCTGGATTCCTACTGTATACCCACAGCCACTTTGTTAGTATCGGTGATGAGATTACAGCAGGAATGTGATAGGGAATATAGGAATGCCCAGGACATGCGCACATGGTCCAGTAAAAACCTGACTGATGTTCATTGTTTGTGTCGGTCTCAACAGCAGAGACTTAACGTGGGTCTGCTGGTTTCCTGATGTACTGATAAAAGCAACAAAGCAAAGAGCAAAGTCCCACTGAAATACACAGACGAACTATGTAGATGTTTTAACTGGTCAGAATTTTAAAGGTGTTCTCCATGCTATGCAACAGCAACAACAACAACAACAAAAAAGCACTGGTGATGTGGCATATAAATGTTTGCTCTTACAGATGACCTCAGTGTTAGTTTTGTTTCATACAGGTAAAGGAAGCAGGGTGTATCTTTCCTATTGCCTACTGAGCAATCTAACTAATGAAAAATCAAACAAACCTGAGTGACAATCAGCTGCGCTGTGCCATATAAAGTGTTGTGTATTACAAGACAAAGGAGTCAGTAGAAAAAAATCTTTGCTATAACAATGCATACATTCACTAAAGGATTACGTTAAAGCAATAGGGCCATAGTGTTGATTAGGTGTATAGTGATTAAGTTGTTTTCTTGATGGACTGATTAAAATTGAATGGTCACGTTGGTCAGTTTTAAACTGTTAACACAATTGTGATGTTTAAACAAATACATCTGACATATTTCTGTGATACCAGGTGCTCCAGGTTCCTCCCACAGCCCAAAGACATGCAGATTAGATCAACTGGCTACTCTAAACTTCCCATAGGTGTGAATCTGAATGTGAATGGTTGTTCAGCTCTATGTCAGTCCTTCGACTCGTCCAAGGTGTCCTCTGCAATAAGCCCAAAGTTGTGGCAATAGTTTGGGGAAGAACAACATATGGGTATGACGGTATAGTGTATATTTAAAGGTCTGCTATGTGTGTTTCAACCACTTGAAAGGCCCTCTCTCACTCCTCATTTCCAAGCATGTCTCAGAATGTATGGTGGCCCTCAGGTGCCCGTAGCGTCAGTGAAAAGGATGATCCTCCGTTTTATTTCAAAATTTGGGTTCTCAAACCTGTTTGCCAAAACCCAACAAGACACCTGATTCATGATTTATTCCTTTCTTTTTCTTTGTCGTCCTTCTGGTGCTTCCTTCCAGACTTGTAAAAACAGGAAACGTGAAAGGTGCTCTTGTCCATTCTGTTTTACTGTAGCAGTGCAGCATGGCGGCTTAGTCGCGGTGGACCTGCGTCCTACCTTGTTATAAATGGCACATTCTAAACTTACAACAATCCAATGATTGGTCAACTTGTGATTCCCATAAGTGTATTGTGAAATATGTACACGCACTACTACTGTTATTATATACATGCAGTATATAATGTTCTTAAATTAGGTTTTCTTCCATGGTGTTCTTTCAGACATTGGTTTACAGGCCGCGTATCTGTTATTTATGGCTTAGAACCTTAAAAATAACTTTTTAGAGGGTAGGAATCAGGTGGACAGACAGACCTCTGACTTTCTGAACACTGTTTCTGTGTCTTTGCTGCCAAGGTTGGTGAAATGATAATTATAATTCTAATATTATTACTTAATAAAATACTATTTTATTAGATCTGATTGATGCATAGAACTCAAGTCTTATATGAATGAAAAAACTCTACTGTGTCCCCGTGACATAGGATTTCATGACATCTGTTCTGTGTCAGTGTTAGACATGAGCACCTATGAGTAATAGCACTATTGCCAGCCTGTTTGCGTCAAGTAGACATGATTTCATTCCATCAGTTGAGAAACAGGATGAGTTAAGCCCATCATGAAAACAGTTTTTTTTCTTCTGCAGAAACAGCAGCAGCTCACAGCTCTGCTGGTATGGGGCGAAGTCTGTTTGTGTTCCACCAGCTTATCAGTCCATGCAAATAATGTGATATCTGTAGCACCGACAAGCAATAATGTTTCACTGCAACTGAGTTAATCACCCGACTGGGAGTGGGGTGTAAGTGGAATGTAAAGAGACAGAAGACAATTACACTTTCACTTTTTTTACTACAGCACTAAAACGTTTTATTCCATGGAATGATTTGGCCTTGGACGCACTTTCCACAGTTTTTCAGTAACAATAAAGTGTTTTGTGTGGGAGGGAGAAGGACGATCTCTCGGGTCCAGTTCTTGCTGAAACTAATTTGGCTCCTGTCGTACAGTTGGGTCCATTGTGAGTTGTAAAAGTTTATAATTGAACCCTGATTAACACAGCCGTACAGTCTGCCCCAAAGACAGCTCTCTACGGTTACTTTTGTGGCTATATTTCCATAAATCAAGTGAACCTATCACCCCATGGCAAGGTTTCACTTTGTTTTCTGCTTCAAGAATACACATTTGTTCATCGATGCTTATCAAGAGCACAACCCGAGCACCAAGCTGAGCCATTTAGGGTTAAATATTTTACTTACACAGGGCCTAACACAGGTATTGGGATTTGAACTCACAGCCTTCTCATCACTAATACAGACCATACTTACTGGGCTACCATACTGTACTTTCTATAATTACTACCCTAATCTTTTTTTGTGCACCATTTAGTGTGTGGGTTCCTGGAATTGGACACCTGACCATAGTCATATTTCAAACAGGGAAAATAAGCAGGACAAAGGTGATGTGGGCGATGGGGGCAGTCCTCAGATATCTGATAAGACAAACAACAGGTGTGCATCAAATTCCTCTGAACTGGGAGGATAGAGCTAGAACAGACATGCAGTGCCTAGTCATCAGATTCATCACTGTGAGAACGCAAGAAGAGCGGATGAGTGATATGGTGGAGGGAAACGGGGGATATTGCACTCTCATTATGGCGATACTGACGTTAACTACGAGTCTGATCTGAGCACCACATATTTTACCTACCACAGGAGGGCAGCGCCCAGGAGGATGTGTGTGTGTGTGTGGGTGGGTGGGTGGGTGTGGGTATGGGTGTGTACAGTGGTGCTTGAAAGTTTGTGAACCCTCTAGAATTGTCAACATTTCTGCTTAAATATGACCTGAAACAGGTGAAAATCAGATTTTCACACAAGTCCTCAAAATAGATAGAGAGAACCCAGTTAAATAAATGAGACAAAAGAAATTCACTTGGTCATTTATACATTCACTTGGTCATTATTCTGTGGCAAAAGTATGTGAACCTTTCATTTCTGTACCTGGTGTGATCCCCTTTTGCAGCAATAACTGCAACTAAATGTTTCTGGTAACTGTTGATCAGTCCTGCACATCGGCTTGGAGGAATTTTAGCCCATTCCTATTTACAGAGTAGCTTCATCTCTGGGGTGTTGGTGGGTTTCCTTGCATGAACTGCTGGCTTCAGGTCCTTCAATAACATCTCAATTAGATTAAGGTCAGGACTTTGACTTGGCCATTCCAAAACATTCACTTTATTCTTCCTTAACAATTTTTTGGTAGAATGACTTGTGAGCTTAGGATTGTTGTCTTACTGCACTTTCTATTGAGATTCAGTTCATGGACAGATGTCCTGACATTTTCCTTTAGTATTTGCTGGTATAATGCAGAATT
>JAOVYU010000024.1:14103388-14117185 GCA_025674565.1 Synodontis membranacea
TCATAAATTCAGAAGCAAAATTTGTAAAGCTGCTTTGAGACAATGTCCATTGTTAAAAGCACTATATAAATAAAGTTAAATTGAACTGAAATTGAATAGGGTCATTTAGACATTTTTTTTACTTTGATGATATGATTCCACAAAGGTTCCTGAAGTGCTCAAGTAGCCTAAATAAAAATATTTCCACATTGTCTGGTAAAAAATCTTTTGTTTTCAATTTTGTTGACGTGTACAGTGTGTTCAGGAACCAATGACTCACGTCTGAATTCGTTATTTACCACACATACACTATTATGCACAATTAATTTTCGCCCCCTTTTTCATGTTTTTTTTCAGATTCTGCTCAGCATATTCAGATCAACATATTTGCTCAATATATTCTCACTGCTACCTAACTTTTCAGACACCTTGTATAACTCAGAGAAAAACTCAGTTTTGACTGTACAGCTTTAAGCGACATCCAACAGTTTTTCCAAGCCAGCACACATAGTATTGTTTCCACATTGTTAGCACCCATGAAAGAATCTAGGCTGCCTATTTTTATCTCCTTTTTGTAGCTACCTGCCCTAAAAATATCGTCATCTAAATAAATTGGTTTGCAGAACAAATACAAAGTTGTTCATTGAGATGCATACTTAAAAGTAATGAAAGGAAAGAAAGGATACTGTCATTTCCAGGGAAAAGCACCTCACTGGTAATCATCTCAGCCAGGATGCAACCAGCAGACCATATGTCAACTACACACAGAACAGAATTCAGGTCACTTGGAATACTGATCACAGTTAAAAGTACAAACTTCAACCTATTAGACTGTATTATTTTAACTACAAGGGGCAAATTTATGAAAGCAATATGAAGTGTTACTATCTTATTCAAGATTTAAAAAAAAAAAAAAAACCTGACCAAAATAAACCAGACACTGCCCAGAACGCTTATCAGCACCTCTTATAATAAGACTCTCTATACTATTTATATATTTTGAGAGGTCACATAACAACTCAAAGGACCAAAGGTCACCTGTCTGAGTATAATGCATCCAGTTGAAAATGACTTCTGGGGCTCTGTACCACCTTGTCACAACATAGCCAGTCATCTCCATCTCTGCATGCCTCGCCAATCCAAAGTCCAATATCTATGGTTGTGTGTATGGAAAAGTATTAAGGAGAGAAAGACAGACAAATAATTAGCTCAAGTGACATTTATTCAACCACAAAAACATGGTTTCTACAGTATGGCATTTACCTTTAACTCGCAGTTTTCATCAACAGCAAGGTTGCTTGGCTTCAGATCCTAGTGAAGAAGTATCAAAAATGTTGACACACAAAATGTTGTGTATCATACTGAACTAAGCTGAACATTAGGTCCAGTTAAATGATTTTCTGCTGTTGTTAACACAGACAAACCCTAAACTTGAGTATTGATAAACCATAAGTAATAAAGTAAAAAATACATAGAACACAACAGGCCATGCTGTTATAGGAAAATAACCAAAGACAGCTTATGTGGAAATGTAAACCTCTTATTTGAATTACAATCATCTTCACTGTGCTGAATCAAAACCATCTAATCAATAAGATTTGTTTCAACAGAGTTCTGAATTTAATAGAGGTGCGGTGTACAGGTAAGTATACTTTAGTAATATCACTACAGCCTCCATCCTACAACACAGAACAGTACTTATATGCAAACTTATATACACTTGAAAATTTATGAATACAAGAAAATATCTCATTTCCTATTATTGTAATCAAGATGTACACAATGTGAGGTGTGCTTTTCATACCCGATGAATGATCCCAGCAGAATGTATATACTAAAGAGAAAGATGTCAGTTACTATTCGCTGGCAATTAGTTTCAAAACAGAGAAAAATTACAAACATTTTGCTGTTACAGTGGAATATCAAAAATATAAATAGTTGCTGAGAGTCTGCGTGGTTTCATTTACCTTCAGCCCTCTGAGTAACTGGTAGAACAAATACACAATGACTTTGTCAGTGAGCCTCCTCCTCTTCATTATGTGGCTAAGATCCTGAGCCACAAATGGCATCACCAAGTAGCTGTAAAAGACACCTCTATATATGTAGTGCCAGTCAAAAGTTTGGACAGCCCTACTCATTCAAAGATTTTTCTATATTTTGACTATTTCCAACATTGTAGAACAATACTGAAGACATCAAAACTATGTGATAAAATGTGGAGTCATGTGGTAAACAAAAAAAGTGTTTAAAAATGTGCTTAAAAATGCTTCACACGTTAGATTCTTCAAAGTGACCACTGTTTACCATGATGAAGCTTTGCACACTTTTGGTGTAATCTTAACCTGATTCATGAGGTAGTCAGCTGAAATGCTTTTCAATGAACAGTTATGTCTTTTTAAAAGTTAATAAATTGAATTTCCTGCCTTCTAAATGAGTTTGTGATCATCTGCATGCTGAGGTAGTGTTGCTATACAGTAAAGAGCCATTCAAGAGCTATTCAACTACTCTAGCAATCCATGTTCAGACAACTAAGTAAATAAAGAAAATTCCATTATAGTTACAATAAAATAGATGACAAGATTACAAGGGGATTATTAAGGGGATTAGTTACAGGATTACAATTTATAAATGCATAAGGTCTGAAACAACTTATTAATAAAAATCCATAAAAGTCCATACAGTAACTTTGTTATGTAATGTTAGGCAGCAAGCACCAAATCTAATTGATTCAAAAAGTTTGAAGGTAAAAATTAAACTAGCTTATTTTTCCAACACAGTAGTACTGATAAACAATTCTTAGCATACACAATATACTGTATGTATGTTTTGTGTGTCAAATCATCAAGCCATTAAAAAGTTATATCATTAATTGACGGTGCATACCGTCATTGTCTGAGCGTTTCATTTGGTTGACATGAGCAAGTGAACCTATTTTCATTCTGTGACAGTTATTAATGTTGTAATTAGTGAACTTAGTTAAGAAAACTTTAATTAACTTAGTTAAGAAAACTTACTTTAAATACATGTTTTATATATAATATGTTTTAAAAAATAAAAGTAATTGAATAGTCAAAAAATATTTGACAGATTCGATTATCAAAATAATAGGTAGCTGCAGCCCTAAATAAGAACGATATACTACATGCACATGTACACACAATTTAACACTTCACCCGTCTCACAACATCACTCTGGTCTCGAATGAATCATACAGTGGCCTTGAAAAAGTATACATAACCCTTGAACTTATCAGGACACCACCACAAATTTATTTTATTTTTTATTTTGATTTAAAATAATTTGAGTATATGTGACAGACCAATACAAAGTAGCGCACAATTGTGAAGTGGAAAGAAAAACATACATGGTTTTCAAAGTTTTTTACAAATAAAAATCGGAAAAATGTGGTGTGCATTTGTATTCAGTCCCCCGAGTCAATTGCTGGAAGGTGAACCTCCGCCCCAGTCTGAAGTCTTTTGCAGCCTCTAACAGGTTTTTTTTTTCCCAGGATTGCCCTGACCAGCATTCCGGTCCCTGCTGAAGAAAAGCATCCCCACAGCATGATTCTGCCACCACCATGTTTCATGGTGGGGATGGTGTGTTCATGGAGATGTGCAGTGGCAAACTGCAAACAAGACTTCTTATGGCTTTTTTTCAACAATGGCTTTCTTCTTGCCACTCTTCCATAAAGGCCAGACTTGTGGAGTACACGACTAATAGTTGTCCTGTGAACAGATTCTCCCACCTGAGCTGTGGATCACTGCAGCTCCTCCAGAGTGACCATGGGGCTCTTGGATGCTTCTCTGATTAGTGCTCTCCTTGCCCAGCCTGTCATTGTACGTGGACGGCTACTGTATGTTGTGGTAGGTTTGCAGTGCCATAATCTTTGTATTTTAGGATGATGGATTGAACAGTGCTCCGTGAGATGTTCAAAGCTTGGGATATTTTTATAGCCTAACCCTGCTTTAAACTTCTCCATAACTTTATCTCTGACTTGTCTGGTGAGTTCCTTGGTCTTCATGATGCTGTTTGTTCATTGTTCTCTAACAAACCTCAGAGGCCTTCACAGAACAGCTGTATTTATACTTATTTAGAGGTATCAGAGTACAGCGGGCTGATTACAGATGCAAATTTTTAAACCATGTATCATTTTCTTTCCACTTCACAATTATGCGCTACTTTGTGTTGATCTATCACATAAAATTCCAACAAAATACATTTAAGTAAATGGTTTACAAACTGTGGAAAAGTCCAAGGGATATGTATACTTTTTCAAGGCACTGTAGCTAATCTTACAGTCACCAGTTCATTATCATGGTCTCTGGTGAAATAATGCCTTTACTGGGTAGAAATGTCACCATTAATTTGTGTAAAGTAGCGGAAAAGGGGAACAACAGTGCAGGTTCGTCCTTCCAGCTGTGAAAATTTTGTCATCATGCACATATTCAGTATTAAGGCAATCCAAAAGTAACAGAGAGTAATCAGTTAGGTTACTTTCATTTTGTGGTAATCAGATTAGGTTACTAAATGCATTTTTAAGAAGGTTATTAGTAATTGTATCAGAATACATTTTTAAACTAACCCTCCCAACCATGTCAGTGAGTGTATAAAATTTGTACAAAAGAAACTACAACAATATTCAAAATATAGCCAAATGTTTGAATACACCTGACCATCACATCCTTATGTGTTTGTGAACATCCAATTCCAGATTTAGTCTCTTTTCTATAATAACCTCCACTCTTTTGGGAAGGCTTTCTACAAGCTATCGGAACATAGTAATGGGACATACTGTAGGAAGAAGAAGCCCCCAGCCCCCACCCCAAAACCCCAACACATACCACCTACACACATTTTTCAGCTATTTAACTTGTCATGACATGCAGTGAATTTCTGCACAGGTATGAGTTCTGCTTATCTTTCTACTTACAAAGTCTGGAATTTGTCCAGCGAGGAGTCAGGAGTGAAAACATCCAGAAGGCAGATCACCTTTTTAAACAATCAATAATATATAAAGAAAGAAAGCTCAAGAGTACACTACCAAAGTGATTATTACATTCTTATATAAACATTTAATAACTCAAGGTTATCTATTTTTCAAGTCATTACTGTCCATGTCACAGGCTTTTGTAAAATTGCTCCCGTAGTTCATTATCAGAGTGACCGATAAAAATCCACTGTGTGCAAAATTCCAGTTTGTGAATGTCAGCCTGAAAGACAAACTCACTTTACACTGCATGTGTAGTCCTTGAGACTAATTCCATACAGAACATAAAGAAACTTGGCACGTGGACTGTTTACCAAACACCGAACAGGTTTGTCGGGGGGGTGGATTCACAGCTTTTCAGTGCTTTTCAAGCTCTGGCTTGCAGTGATGCATATTTCATTATAACTTATCTTGTCAGGTCAGCTGTTTTGGTAAGAATCTATAACTATACATGGTCTAACCATACAGAGCATGTATAATAAAGTAATACTATGCAATTAAAACGAGAAAGTAAGTTTGAGGCAGTATACACCGATCCCTCTGTAACTAACACTCTGTTTGTACTGCATGCCAATACCATTTGACAAATTAATGTTGTTATGGGTAATAACATGGTTAATACAATGCTAACAAGCTTTGTCGTGGGTTCATGATGAGTTTGGGACTCACATTGTCATGCTGGATATGACGTAACAGCCGGAGTTCTCTGTAGGCTCGCTTTGCATGGATCAGAGACTGGAAAGGTCTGTACAGCTTTTTAATGGCCACCTTCTCCTTCGTTTTCTGGTCAATAGCAGAGCTAGACACACACACAAACACACAGTGAAGACAATAAGTGGCTGGAATAATTGTTTCTAAGGAGCTAAAGGATTGCGTGAATGAGGGATGTCCAGATCAGATCAGGGACGTGACAGACAGTTATTGTAGAAGGGAAAGTGGGTGTAAGCAGAAAGCTGTTTTTTTACAGGGATCCATAGCGACACATTATAACAGGCTTACATTAATATTTATGTTAAGTGATGAAGTGAGCTTGTTGCTTTTAGAAGAAGAAAAAAAAATGTATCATTTCACAACAGTGAGGGAATCAGGATATGCCCTGCTGTAGCACCTGAAACCTCAAGTGTACCGTTTATGACACTTTAAGGGGAATTTAAAATGATATCAAACGTGTTCAGCTGATTAACTGTTGACATTCAAACAAACGACAGGAACGTCCCTTTGGTGACGTCACCGACGCCTGTATGGGCTACTTGCTGAATCTTGTTGCTCCTCTGGTATGAGACACAACATACAACAGCCTAATTATTGTCTACATAATGGAAACTTGGTCTGATGGGTTTATCTTTACGTTAAAATAAAGAAAGAAAAAAGTAAAGAAAAAAAAACCCATGTAGGCAGAGAGAGGACCCCCCCCCCCCCCCACACACACAGAGCCAATATAAACATAGCCTAAAGTTATAGTACTGTGCATAGCCAACATTTCAGTTTTCTATTTGTTTATAATTATATGGTGTATATAATAAAATAACATAAGCTAGCTATAAAGTATGCACACAGGTTGTACACCTGAGCTGTCTGTGTTGTTAGGTTAGGTTAAAATATTCCCCTTACCATACTGTCCCATATGCCCCGGAGCCGACGGGATTTAATGTTGTGTATCGGTCCGGAATTTCCCATGAGGTTTTTTGGACCTCCAGTCGGTGGAAGCCAGCTCTCAGAGGGGAAGCCATGAAATTATAAACTGCCAATAATAACAATAAAGCGGTGTGCTCTCGGTGAAGTTTCAGTAAGCTCTGTTTAGAGGTCCTTGTGCTCCCCAGGTCATCGGCGGAGAAACGCCCACCTCAGGACTCACCTTAGCGTGGTCACGTGGTTTCGTTTACCGTCCCAAACCACGCCCTATTTCCTACACAGGTGTCCTACATGAGGTATGTAAACACTGTGGTTTGTACCACTACAGGTAAACTATGGAACCATTTAGAATGCAAACTATAGTAAATTCAATGCATAGCTGTCTCCAGGTGCATACTTTTTTTTTTTTTTTACGCTTTAGGACTTTTTTTTTTTTTTTTTTTTTTTTTTAAATATACTCATATATAATAATCTGAATATTGCTGATTTGCTCCCTTGGTGTTTTATTTATTTATTTATTTAAATACACTTCTTCTTAATTGACCAAACTACAGTATAAATCCTAGTTGTCCGGTAAATCACTGATCTCCAGGGCTACTTTGATCACTAATCCAAATCAATACATGTAATCAGTAGTAATTTTCCTGGAATCGATAGCCAGATACCTACCTGCGATAGAGAAAACTGTATTTATATAAACTGTTGTGAAATGCACATTACACATCTGGACTTTGAATTTTTTCTTTACTGACACTGACTGCATTGACCTATAGCCTGGAGATTTATGTTCTTCACACTTAAGTGTTATCTCAGATTCTACAGATATGTGCTGAGGGCCTCATTGTGTACAAAAAAAAAATAAAGATAAATCCTGCAGGAATAAATGGAGCCTATTATGAAGTGTCACTGTGCACATTTCACACAGCCACAGATCAAATGTGCAAGTCACGCAAGCAGCCTACTTGTCATTCGACTTTTCTTTGATTGTCTCTTGATCCTTATTTGTTTTTAAAGGATCACTATTTCCAGCTAGACTGGCTGACTGGCTGTGTACAAAAAATAACTTTTAATAAATATGATGGTACTTCTGGTCCAGGTAATTAGCAGTATTTTTGTGGTGATGGTGACCATTAAAATTAGTGGACTACATTTGCCTTACATGTAAAACTTTAAGTTTTTTTTATTATGCAAAGACCATCAAAGGTGATTTTTTTGAAGGTGGGGGAGGAAGAAGGAGAATCTACAGGTCAAAGGGCATTCGGTCTGAACGTTGAGAGTAGATCTTTGTGGATAGACTCAAGTAAAGCCTTTATTTGCCAAATAAAGTCTTTATATACAGAGAGGTCATAAATAAATCAACATTGGGGTATTGTCAAGAGGAAGATGTGAAACACCCAACCCAAAAATACAGATGAGCTGAAGGCCGCTATCAAAGCAACCTGGGCTTCAATAACACCTCAGCAGTGCCACAAGCTGATCACCTCCATGCCGCGCAGCACTGATGCAGTAATTCATGGTAATGGAGCAACAACCAAGTTCTGACTGTATAAATGAACATACTTTTCAGACATAGGACATTTCTAGATTGCATATCCTTTTTTATTGATCTTTTTTTTTTTTTTTTTTTGATTGTTCAATATTCTACTAATTTGAAATACTGGATTTTCATGAGGTATAAACAATAATCAAAATTATGCCAAAAAAAGGCTTGAAATATTTCACTTTCAAATGTAATGAATATGGACTACTGTATAGGAAAGTTTTCCTTTCTGAATTAAACTACAAAAAATAATGCACTTTTTCGCAATATTGTATTTTTTTTGTGATGCACTAGTACAGGGTTTTTTAGGTGCATTGGTGCTGGTGGTTAAATACTGTGATGCCAAATACTGTGCAGGTGTGTTGTCCTGATGAAGGAGGAAACCATTTTCCCACAGCTGTGGCCTCTTTCCTCTGACCCTTAATCACAAAAACTTTCAAGAAACTTTTAGTAATAGTGTTGGTTCTCTGTTACTCCATCAGGAACCAAGTTCTTTATAATTACTCTCTCAAAGAAAAGAATTAACATGGCCATTCATTATCCGCTGATCCATGGTGATCCATGGGTTTTCCAGTGCATTGGCTGCCAGTTTGTCTCAGGATTGTACTAGTCTGGACTGCTCAGTCTCTCTATTTAATAGCCGAACCATGTATAATCCTAGCTATTTGTTCCTATTTATAGAAATTTGAAAATATATATTACATTGTACCGTTTTATTTGGCTTTTAACCTTGACCATCTGCATTAAAAATTTGATAGTTTTGATGGGTAAACATCATCTTTAATGCATTTCTATTAATTTTTCACAGCTATGACTATTCCTTGCCATCGTTACTTTTCTACAGAATACTGTACTGTCACTGGGCTAATGATCATAAGGTGAAAGTAAGTTCAAATTCCAGCAATGTCAGTCTGCAACTGCTGGGTCCCTGATCAGCCAAATGAGATAAATGTTATAACAATATATCCAATATGAATAGCTACTTCACTAGATCTTAATAAAATGGTGCCTTGGGGAAAGTTTCGGCTCTACCTCAATAGACATTGTTGCCTCGCCAGTCCATCATCATCAAGGTCATGACTTCATTGGGAGCTGTTTGATCCATTTTCAGCGTTGGCCCAGTCCCAAACTTCCACTTCCCTCTTTGTGTCATGGCAGTAGTACAGTGTGTCAATTACAATTTACTTATTACAATCACCTTCATTAGTACACTTACTTCATATCATGCAGAGTTATCATACTTGCATTATGCATTACATAAAGCAAGGTGTTAAAGTGTATCACGTGATGAATGCACTTCAGTTAAAAAAAAATCAATTTGCTCTTTCTCCATTTTATAGACATTTCAATGGACTGGCATAATCACTGTCTAATAACATGTATATAGCTGATGGTTTATCTATTTTATTAATAGTTTATGAAATTCTAACTGAGATACATTCACAGGAACCATATGCTAATCTCAGTATCATCATAACACAACATAAAGCATCTTAATTTACTGCCAATTTTATAAAAGCTAACTATGAAAGGACTGTATATTGTGTTTGTGCAAAATGATCACATTTTGATTTGGAGGTGTGAGGATGACTGTCCATGGTAGAACCGTAAAAGGGATTGGCTGTGTTTTTAACATGCACACATCAGGATGAAAAGGGATTGGTTGTATTTTTATGAGGTGTACGGAGCAGGGTAGAGGGATTGGCTGTGTTTGCATAAAAGTGTTTGTGTGTTCTTCTTGCAGAAAGTACAAAGTTCTTCCCAAATACAGACACACCCAATGACACCTCCATCACACGCACTGATGGCCATGAAGAACACACAGCAACACACTCCCAGCCAACACACACACACACACACACACACAAACACACACACTCTCTCTCTCTCTCTCTCGCTCTCTCTCTCTCACTTTCTCTCTCTCCTTTCTTACTTCCTTCCATAACTAATCTCTCATTGTTTTAGCCTAACATGTAGAAACAAAAACAGGATTGAATGCGATCTTCCAGGTGAAATTTTGTGACAGCCTACAAAACAGTCTGAGATCCATGATAAACACCCTAAAAATAATACCCTGTTGAAAGTTTTCTCACGTTTGCTTTCACAGTTTAATTGCACCTTCTACATTTTTCCTAAGTACCAAAACTCACCTTTACTTTAGCTGGAAGCCGCAGTCAATACAAACATCTTAAACACTCAATCCTTGCTGACCTTGTTGTCTTGCCTAGCAGCTGTTGTGCAGTTAAATTCTGCATTTTATAATTCTGCCTACGTGTGCAGGACGCAAGCTATTATTTGAGCTAGCTGCATCTAGACAATCAACTGCAGAATAGAAAAATCTGCTTCCTGTTTAACCAACATGTGCATGCCCAGCGTACATGAATGGTCATGCGATATGCGTTTTCTGACATGTTAGTACGGATATTTATTTCTGATACTGAGGTAAAATACTCATCTGAATGGCTGAGCATTTTGCTGGAGGATGGCTGTCTCACACTGAAACAAATAAATGATTAGGAATAACAAATGAAATTCTGAAATTATATTAGTTGACCATGCTGTTTGATCATTCATTCGTTCATTCATTCATTCATTCATTCAAAACCCACTGCAGGCAGTCATTGAGGATAGTATCTCTGTTTCTCTATGGAGTTTATATGTTCTCCCTGTGCCGCTCACAGTCCAAGACATGTACATTAGGTCAACTGGATGCTCTAAATTCCCCATAGAAAGGTGTATATGTAAGTATGGATGGATGTCTTTTTGATAGATTGGTGACCTGTCAGAAGTCAGCTGGAAGTGACTCCGGCTTCCCTACTTTCATGGATAAATGGCATAGAAACTGGGTTGATACTTGATGTTATATTCATCCAAGGTCGAAATAGTGGAGAAAGCAAAAAATTGGACTCAAAGTTGTGCTGAGGTACAGCAGAGAGTCGGCATGGCTAGTAGTGATTTTAACAATGGTGTTGACTGCAGTATTAACACCCCAGCAAACATGCCCTTGTTGGCCCACTGGTGGCTGCCCGTATAAAAGCTGGGATGAAAGCTTTGTAACCCTTTGTGTTTGAGGTAGAGTGTACGAATGATCAGTTATTAACTGGAGTATTAACGAGGTACTGCACCGGTCACGTTATTTTCAAAGAAGGCCTATTGGGGATTGAGAGTAATGTAGAAAATAACGTAGAAAAAAAATAGGTGTTGTTTAAGATCATGTGAAAGTCATTCAGGATGGACTTCTCCTTATGTTAAGCATCTCCTCATGTTAAATTATGTTATTATGCTAATGTGAATATTTGGGTGTTAGCCTATTTTAGACATCCACTCGCTGTACACGTGCATTTATTAGGAACATCTGTGCAGCTGCACGTTCACATAGCTTAGCCAGCCAATCAGCCATGTGGACACATTGCAAACAAAGCATTCACATACAGGCCAAGAACTTTTAAGAACAACAAATCACTCCTGGCAGCCAAGAACAGGAATCTGAAGCTATTATGGGTACAGCCACACCCAAACATACAGGGGAGGGGGCGGGGGGGGGTAAAACAACTGGTCTTTTTTTTTTCAATCTTCAACTGTGTTACTAATAAAGTGATCGACGAGTGTATGAAGATGTGGAGTTTTGATAGTTCATTTAAGAGTCGAGACACAGCAACTGACGGAAGAAAAAAGGAAACAGCACCCATCTCCTCCTCAGAAGAGTCCTGAACCGCGTCAGTTCCCCTGACTGACCGCGGGGTGGCAGTAGCGGCCAGTTCAGGCGACGTGGTGATTGATCACGATGATGAGCGCTTCAGTCCCGTTATTCACATCATCCCGTTTGTCAAGAGGGAACCGTGCATGCAGCTCTGCTCAGACAGAATACCGCGTTTCTAAATAAAAATAAATAAATAAGACTTTTGATGCAGACTTGTAGTTTAGTAATAAATAAATAAAGTAATAAAGTAAGCAGAACTGTGAACAGTCCGGAGTGCTTTGGATTAAGTGGAAGAAGATCCTGAAAGCATCTAAGAGAAGACTAAGAAGTTCTGATCAGGGATGTGAGGGTAAGTAGTTCATATAAATATTTTCTTTTAAAAAAAGAAATGTTTCACATTGGTCATGACAGTCTTAAGCCAAAAAGCCTTTACCTTTAATGATTTACTGTGTGTCGGAAGAATTCTATTCATGATGCTGTTCATGAGTTCATTCTGAATATATTCGTGTTATGAATCTCTATTGATGTACCTTTGGTGCAGCCTTTATTTGTTTATTGTTGTTGTTGTTAATGAATGTTTTCCTTTGAAGAATAAGAACACGCGTAGTAGCTACTTCTGGACGCCCTCTCGACCCTCGTGTCATTTATTTTATTAATTCATACTAAACGCTTTCTAAGAGCAGTGACATGAAACACGCTTTTATGTGGATCTCGAGTTCTCAGGAACGAATGCATGAAGCCACCATTGAATTGAATTCGACTTGGCTTCAGCTGCCTCAAAGACCCTGAATTACTCCTTAGAGCTCCAAGAGCTTTTTTTTTTTTTTTTTTTTTTTTAGGGAATGAAATATTCATTGTGGAATATTTGCAATTCTAGTCCTAACTTTATTTTTTTTTTTGGAGTTGGTTTCAGGTAGCCTGCGTCACGCCGCCCGCTACACCTGTAACCATGTAGCTAAACCTTATTGATACGTCACAGTTCTGAAGAAAAGAAAGCGCCACTTCCGGTCTGCTTGAAGTGATTTGTAGTGATTTTTAGTGACTTAGAGATACAGTTGCAGCTAAAATGGCCCACGTATACAGTTTATTACTTAAACGTAATTTCTCCTGCTGTCACTTGGGTGAAATTGGATAATGAGTGTTCACACCCATCACTACAATGTGTAACGGATATGCATGTTCAGCTGCATGGGGTGTGTGTGTGTGTGGGTGTGTGTGTGTGTGGGTGAACCATTTGCTCCCCTCAATTACAGAGGAATTAAATGTAAGAGAAGTGAACACTTTTACCTCAGCCATCGCCTCTGAGCAGCAATGGGGATTGAGCGCTGCTTGTTTTCATCAGTGACTAAAAATTGTAAAAACAACAACGTGAATGAATAAATATTTAACGAGAACATTTCGGTTAAATCTCAGTTCATTATGCCCTGACAAGTAAAGACAAGACAAAATAGCTGGCTTTGTTCGGATGGACAACCCGTAGCCTTACTTCTGAAGGGAATTTTTTTTTGTACAGCCAGGAGAAGTTTCCTTCAACAATATCCATTTTATATGTTACCTTCCCTGCTTCATGTTCCTACCTTCAGTTGGGAAGCGACGGAATCAAGGCTGTTCACAGTGCCCTTTGATCCTGACACGTATAAGAGTCATGACACACGCCGTTGGTTTGAATGAAGCAACATTAACGTTAGATGGTGGTCATCACCATCACATTGTAAAATACCATCTTCACTCGGTAACTAGTCGTGACTCACTCCAAATACTGTAACTTCCACAAAGCAACAAACCACCAGTCATGAGCCCCCTAACCCCCAAGATAGATAGATAGATAGATAGATAGATAGATAGATAGAAATCCGACAAGACCTGCTCCCTAATCCTGTCTTAAAGTTTCAGGGCATATTTTACAACAGGTATCATCAAACTGTGTAAGAGATTTATGACTAAAACAGTGACTAAAAT
>JAOVYU010000024.1:14117285-14133150 GCA_025674565.1 Synodontis membranacea
GTACTAACCAGGCCCGCCCCTGCTTAGCTTCCGAGAACAGGCGAGATCGGGCACCCCCAGGGCAGCATGGCTGTACGGCTACTATACCCACTAAACTAACCAAATACATCCTGAAAGTTTTTTTTAGGGCATTCAGTCATTCAGATAAAGGTCAGTCTGCTAACTTAACTTCCTCTCTAATTTTTCATTGGACTGGAAATGAGAACGTGAGAGGAAGATATGATGGGATGGAGACACCACGGGCAGCAGGAAGTGAGAGAGCGATGAGACTTCCTCCAGGCAATGCATGAGTTTGTTGTAGAATATATTAGAGGGTTGTATGTATGTAGTTTGAACGTCTGGGTTAAAAATAAGCCTCAATCAAAGCTCCTACTGCTATAGGAAATGATTTGGCTCGGTGTCTGTGGAGAATGCTGAGTCTTCACTGTGATGTGTTCTTTATCTGGTGGTCTGGGCAGTGAAGAAGAATCCGGAGGCTCAGAAGCTGAACAGTGCGTCTCTGTGCCCGCGGCCCGCTGGGACTTGGCCTGAGAGTGACTCCACTCATATTAATCATTAATGTGGTTCCCAGGTGTTAGAGCTGTTACTCGGCTGGCACTGATGTTGAAGGGTGAGCCTGGTTGCTTTTCCTCTCCTTCGCTCCCCCACTCTCTTTCCTCCTCCTCTCCTGTAATCTCCCGAGGCCGCTCCAGCCAGCTGAGGAGTTAAGACTGCGTGCTCTCCATCTCTCCATCCTTGAATTTGGAAAGATTGCTTCAATTAAGCAAACTGCAGGGTTCCATAAGCCATTAGCTACTGTTTTGAAATCCATTTTTTTTGTTGTTGTTGTTGTAGTACCCATGCTGCTCTTTCAAAAAAAAAAAAAAAAAAAAAGCAAAAAGGATGAATTTATTTATTTATTTATTTATTTTTACTTTTTAATGCCTATTTGCAGTTTACAGATGATTTCTTTGTTTGTTTGTTTTTTCATTTCTTTTTATTTCTTTTTAATTTTTTTATTTCATGGCAGTGAATTTGTCATGTACATGCCCTGAAGAGAAAAGAAGAGCACAAAGAACAGAAATAGAAACAGAAAAGCGCAGAAAAGTGTGTTGTCAATTAACTGAAGTATTTATTATTTATTTTTTACTTTTTAATGCCTATTTGCAGTTAACAAATGATTTTTTTTTTAAATTATTATTATTTTATTTCTTTAAAAAAAAAATTTATTTCATGGCAGTGAATTTGTCATGTATATGCCCTAAAGAAAAAAGAAGAGCAGAAAGAGAAACAGAAAAGCGCACAAAGTATGTTGTCAATTAACTGGATCATTTATTTATGTATTTATTTATTTTCTTATTTATTTATTTTGAGAAGTCTGGCATGTGTGCTTGACAGACAGATGCAGATGCTCAGGCGTGCCCCTTTGTCTTTGCTGCCGATTCCAGATCATGTGGCATGATGGACAGCATCTGCTCAGCCTTTCAAAGACCCCCCACCCTCACCCTCCATTTCACTTCCCACTTCCCGGCTTGCTCTCTTTCCGTCCAAGCGGAACTTGTCACCTCTTCATGTTCCCATATCCTTTTATTCCTCTGCCATCGCTCAGGGAGAGGAACAAACAGACAGATGTCTTCTTTTCGACCACCTGCAGACCTCTCCACCTACTCATTAGCGCTGTTCCTTCTGCAGTCCAGGCCCCCGTTCACGCCCACCGTCAGTGACACTGGGGCTTTTCAACTTGGCAGACATTGATCACCAACCATTTCCTGTCAGTAGACTTAAAGATAGATCACTTGTAGTTGTAAATGCGTTTGTGTGCATGTGTTCATGTGCTTTGGTCTGTATATGAGTGGGTGGGTGTTTGCAGTAGGAATGGATTTGACAACTGCTGACCTCTCACACATGAAGCTTACGTTCGTCCTGCTCATTTGAGCACAATGAACATATTCCTTGGTAGCCCATTATGTTTCAAATGAAGTTGTCCATCTTCCAAAAATGGAACAGAAGGTTGTGGACTCTGACCTTGCTAACGCCCCAGTAGGGAAACTGACAAAAAGACATTTTGTCAGGTTCAGATGATTGCAGTGATTCGCAGAAAGTCACAGCTGGTCTCACCGTTGTTCAAGAGAGCCCATTGATCTGTCCTCCGTCTTGATATTCCATTCAGCCAAATAAACAGTGGCCTAATATTCCAATCACAAACGGTTTAAAAGGGAATAGAAATGCTTTCTTCAACACTTCAATCAGAATTCAAAAATCCCAAACCCTGATGGGTGATTTAAACATTTTCATAAACCAATCAAATAAAAAACTGCATCATATAAACAATATAACCTGATTGCATCCTTCTTGCCCGCCTTCTTACTCCTACTGTACCATTGGGACATAAATACACACATCTATGCTATCGCCTTTGTGTAAACAATACATCCGGAATCACCAGTCGGAAGGAATTCATACTGGATGTAAAAAATAATTGTGTTAACATAAACGTAGCTATTGATTGTTGTGAACTCATTACTCTGTTGTGTTTCTTGAGCCTTACATGAGAACATGAGTAATGATGGGAACATGAAAAAAAAAAAGGATTTTGATTTGTTCGCAAAAGAAAAATTTGTGCTCAAACAGTTTTAGACAAATTATCCGTTAAATGTTTTAATAACTGTTAAATGTCTAACCCCAGCCCAATTTGTAACTTAAGAAATAATGAAGCACATATTTTTATTTTGTGCACAAACAAATCAGATGTTTGGATTCATTTGGGCGTTAATTAGAACATTTGACGGTTAATTTCTCTACTGCTTGAGCACAAAATTTTATTTTGCCGATGCACAAATGAAACAAAATACTTTTATTCATTAAACGGGGCACTAATTTCACTCTGCTAAATAAGTAAATATATAAGTTGCTCTCGATAAGGGCATCTGGTAAATGCCATAAATGTGAAAAAGAACTAGAAAAAAAAAAATCAAATGACGGATGAAATCTTGGTCAGTGAAACAGTGAAAAGCCTAATAGTTCATGCATGCAGTAGTGTAACAGACAGAGTAACAGACAGACAGTGACTCTATGGAGGTTTTATTATGGAAACACAGATGCTATCTGTCTCAATTCTGTTCATTTGGCTGCAGGCCAAGGAAAGCACACAAAGCAGATTATTTCATGATGCCAACTGCTGACGGAACGGTTTGTTTTAGTAATTTGAGGGATTTTTTTCTTATGAATAATAAGGCTTTGATTTGCAGACACTCGGTTCCAGTTCGTTTGCAGTTCATGAAGAAAAGCGGGAAATAAACAAGAGGGGCTAGTGTGCTTCACAGCCGACGACACGCCGCTGGAAAGGATTACTTCTGCATGGAATCTCAAGAAGTATTGGCACCGGATCAAACAACACAGATAAGCGAGAGACAGGTCTTTTGTCTTCATAGACTCATTAGACTTGCTGATGGAACCAAAGTGTTATTTGATTTAGCTGAAGTTGAAGTTTGCGATCATGCCCTTCTGTCAAGATCACTTAGGGCTTGTGGAAGAGAGTCCTGCGTGGCTGTTATAGTAAAGGAGAGCATGTCGTATGCCTGTGTTACTGGAGTGTGATGATGTGCAGATCAGCGTTGTTCCAGACTCGAATCACTGCGTATGGAGCAATACATTTAACAGACTGAATAATAAAGAAGGCTTTTTGTCACAGAATACCACATACATTAAGTGAACCGTAATAAACGTTTAAATATAATCGAGCCCTCACTTTTGTAAAAGTAGCATCCTCTGTATCTACTAATATGCTAGAGTAAAAGATTAATAAGATTGACACTCGCTACACTGACTCTCACACGCGCGCACTCTCTCTCAGCTGATTCAATCTAGGTCAAAGAAATCTAGATTTAAAACTCAAAAACATGGTCAAGCTACAGAGAGCTGTGTGACTGTTTCGACTACCTCACACCAGAATGTGAAATAAAACTCCTGCGTGCTTCAGTCACGTCCCACTTGCAGGCTTGTGGTTTTTATGCAAAATTGGGATTGTTTTGATACAGCAGGCTCTACTTTACACCTGGCACAAAGCAAGCGCCTTTGTTAATTTGAGACCGACGCAGTTGTCATTTTCCCGTCCGGCGCCCACATTGTTTAAACAGCAAATGCACTTGCACCCCTCTGTGTGTTGGTCTTTAACCGAGGTGTAGTCAGGCACATTGCTGTCTTGAGGAAACAGAAAGCGATTGTTCATTTGACCAACAAAATCCTGGTCTGAAGTGCAGTATCTTACTGTTTTTGTAAAGACGCATTACAGTATCATGATAATGGCTGCACAACACACTTACACTCTGCTTGTTAAACAAAGGCACACAGGGACTAGCAGGCACACAGGGACACAAACATGCAAAAGATTACAATGTGAAAGAGTATTGTTTTATTGTTGGTGGATGCTGGATGGCACTCATGCAGGTTTACGTATTAGATGTTACACCCAAAACACGCAAAAGATTAATTAAGAGACTAAGTACAGCCTTCCAAAATGTATTTGGACACACTCTTAAGGCACATTTTCATGCAGTGCTTCTTTTGGAGGTGTATCGAGCCACCATGGTATTGCCTCCTAACCAAATTTGAATGTCACGTGTTGTTACATCTCTACTGTATTAGTCACGTCTCATTTACAAGGATACAAAAAATATACCATACTGTTTTACATCAGTGGGGTAGCGTCTGTGTTACCAATTCAATCTGCTTATGACAAGATGAAGCCGGTTCTCAAAGGTGTTGTACAGCTAAAAAAAAATGAAAAAAAGAAAAGGAAAAAGCTTCAGTGCTTTATTGCTACCCTGCACGTCCGACATGTTCGAATGTTTTTAACCAGTTCCCTCAACCTTCAGCTGCGACAGGAGCATTCAAATAATATTGGACCAGCAAAATTAGTTCTGACATCCCAGTTACAAAGGGAATTGAAACGTCTGGCACATTTTTATTAAGCTCCACCTCAGTGGGTCAGTAGGACAGGCGCTTGAGTTCACTGGGCCGTTCCATTCAGCCAGTTAGGAAATATCTGGAGCAGTGGCTGCTATACAAGATCCCAAGTGTGTCAGAGTGTGTTTCTTTTTGCACCAAGTACAAGTAAAGTTGAGGTATGTCAGTGGGGTGGGGTGACTCTTGATGTCTTGGCCAGCATAAATCCGTGTTATTGTTTCAGTAAGTCAACTTTCCACCCGAAGCCTCAGTATATACTGTAAGTGGTTTATATCTGGAGCAGTTACAAATTTTATTCTTCTGTTGACTGGATTTGTTGTGATAAATGATAAATTATCAGGACTGTAGACTGAACTATATAATGAAATCATTAAGCATTAAACTAAACATTGTTATGATAAGCCAAATTATGACACTATATGGACAAAAGTTTGTGGACACCTGAAAATGGCACCAGTTTGTGGTTCTTCTCCGAGCTGTTGCCACAAAGCTGGAAGCACACAATTGTTTAGGATGTTGTTGTATGCTGTAGTATTACAATTTCCCTTCACTGAGAACTAAGAGGGCTGAGGTTGGTGTGAAAGAACTTGAGTGGTCTACACAGAGCCCTGACTTCAACCCCACTGAACACCTTTGGGATGAACTGAAACCCCGACTGCACCCCAGACCTCCTCACCCAACATCAGCGCCTGACCTCATTAATGCTCATGTGGTGAAACGACACAGATTCCCACAGACATGCTCCAAAATCTAGTGGAACGCCTTCCCAGAAAAATGGAGCTTATTATAAAGGCAAAGGGACAAAATCTGAACTGGGATGTTTAACAAAGCACACGTGAGTGTTACGGTCAGGTGTCCACAAACCTTTGTCCATATAGTGGATCTTACACAATATGAATAAAGGTACAGCTACAGATTTAAAACAATAATAGTTAACAGTCAGTAGCCAATATTTAAAGTACAACACACAATTAAGAATACGATCAGAGTAGGATCCTAGTCGATGAGGGTTGTGGTATATACAGCATTTTTTCCCCCTCTATTTTCTTCCTTGGCTTACTGATATTTCCTGATACTTTTGCATTATTCTAGAAGGATAGCACACATTAACTAACAAACACATACACACACACACAGCATGGTCTCATTCGCACCTTGTTGACAGGCACACAGAGAGGGGGAAAATTGCTTTTTTGATGGTCCACTGGCCCACTGATTGAAACCCAAAAAATGTCATATGCTGCTTTTATTCCACTTGTAAGTCTGTGTAAATGTGCTTTCTCCACTTTTCCTCCAAATTACCCTTGTAGCCTTGATGTACACTCTGAACAAATGAAAAGTGTGTTACCAGAGATAAAAATGTGCCGCAGATTTCAGAGTTGCAAATAGACCCTACTAACTTACTTACTTGCCTGGAGAAATCTGATTAGGGTTTCTTCTTCTTCCTCTTATTATTATTATTATTATTACTATTTTATTTAAATTTTTTATTTGATTTTGGGTCTAATACAAGAGAGAGTCATACAACTAACAATTCTGTCCTTTTTTTTAATGGTTAACTCAAGCTGCCACTAAGAAGCAGAAACAGAAGCACAATTATGTCTCTTTCCAATTGTATTAAATGATGTGTACTGCACATCGGATGTTTTCTAGCAACTGTGATAACACTTCTTTAAATAGGAATATTTGCTTTTGAAAAAGTGAATATAAGAAGTTCACTCCGAAGTCTCCGAGGTCTACCAGTGGTGTATGTTTCCAGGCATACGGTGCAGGTAGTTAGTTAGTTGGTATCGTGAGGAGCGACTCTGTTAGCACAGTGGCCGAGGGGGTGCCGTGGAGTGTTTGTCGTATTGGCGGAGCATGCCTCCATAGAGTCCTTCGGCTTTCTGGACCAGGGCATGTCGTCAAGACAACCAGAAGCCACAAAGAGCCTTCTCAGTCCCATTCAGAGGCGTGAGAGAGGGGGGCTTTTGTGCATGGCCGTGGCGCAGCGGGTGGGTGATAATGTATGCATTTTTATCTGCAGAAGAGATGAATAAGCATGTGAGCTTATCTTCGTTTCATAGCAATTCCCAAAAAGATTTATCTAGTGCAGAGATGTTCTACCTGCATGAAGAAAATGAGTTGATAAGACAGTCAGGAGTCAACGGCTTATAATGAACTTGCTTATAGGCATGAATGGTTCATAAGTCTTTTTTTTTTTTCTTTCTTGAAAAGCAACTTCAAAAGCATGCTGTGGTTTCTTCCTTCTGAATGAAACTGCAACTCATATTTATTAGTAAGTCATACTCATTTATTTTTTGATCATACCAGTGCAGCACATAAATTAAATTGTCTGAAGTTTGCAACATTTATATAAGGCTTGGGGGCTGGGGGAGGTAGAACCCAGTCATGTTGCACACCAAGAGGCATATTGTGTAACAGACAGAATGACTGTAGGGCATTAGAGCGGGTGTGTGCAGCTATCTGTCTCGACTGTCCGCTTATGATTGGAACACCTGGGACACATTTTAGTAACAAGTCTGAACCGGACCAAATTCATTATGAGGGTTTGTAGCACGTCTTGAAGTCACCTCTTGCCAAACAATAACAGACCCGTCAAAAATCGTGCAAAACCAGCAGGTTCATATTGAGACTGAGAATCAAAAAAGTGTTGATACTGCGTACTCTACTGAGGATGTTCTGAAGCAGTGTTCATTTTGACATGGGTTTTAAATTTTAGTCACTTACTGACAATTGTAGTTACATTTTACTCACATTTTAGTCTTGTTTTGTTTTGTCAGTGGAATTCAGTTTTTAGTCATAATTTTCTCTAACAAAGCCACGAATCTCTTAATGTTTTGCTAGTTACTGAGTGAACACGGCATTTCGTACACTGTGTTGATGATATCTGCTATTTCATGTAAAGGTTCAGACTTTGTTCAGACCAACGCCATGTGTGTATCCCATCTCATATTCCTGCTTGTAACCAGGAACATTGTTGAAGCTGTTACCAAGCCTAGCGAGCCAGATTCCCTCGCTTCCCATCTACGGTCAGGAATGTGAAACTGGGAAGATAATAAATAATAAATATATTGTTAATACGAAATCATTGCCGAAGGATATTTTTACTGGCTGTAAAAATTCCCTTGAGGAGTCCGCCTGAACAGAGCCAGCTTTTTCATCTCGTCTTTACTCCTCAGGGCAAAATCAGCAGCGATTTCACCATCAATTTCATTATCAAATATTTTTTTCATTTGCACTGCTATTATACAGTAATTTAGTCACGAGATTAAAGGTCGGCAGCGAATAATTATTGACAAAGTTGACAGTCTTCGGGATAAGAATTTCTGAGATTGCTGTCTGTTTATGTCTGGAATTAATGAATGGCATTTAATATACCTGCGTTCATATCACATCCTTTAACCAATGACCTAACCTGTCTTTAGTTAGACCACTGATCCCCCTTATGGTGTTCCTCAAAGCACACAAACACCAGCTTTTATGTAGTGCTTGAGAGCTCTCACTGAATATATACATAGCTGGCCTGGGCATTTTTTCAGCCGCAAGAGGTTGATTCATTATAATTAAGAATTATTCACACACCATATAAATATATTTGGCAGCAATTCTGTCTTCAGCCACATCATGAGATGTTTGAGCCGTCTCACACACACACACAGACACAGCGTGTGACTTACTTGTCTTGCCATAGTGATGGCTAGCATAAAACAAAACCTTAAAGCTCTTTAGATTTACATATTCCATTAATTCATATGACAAGTCCAGATCTCACTGTGAGATCCTGTTTTGTATTAAGCTCAAAGAAATATTTTGACTAGGTAACGCAGTGCCTGTGGTAAACCATCAATCTGTACACTGAGCACAGACAAAGCCACCACATACAGTTTTATACAAGAGCAAAAAAGATTGTAACAGGAACATTCCAGTATGCTGAATTTGCTCCCAGGGGTCATACCCAGAGTTTCACGATGTGTGGGCTGCTCAGCAACAGTGACTCATTTATCTGGGTCTGGAGGTCTGTGGTCTGTTGGTGGAACTTCAAAAGGTGGAATCATGCTCACTGTGAATTAGTCTGTGTTGAATGTGCTGCAGTGTTACCCATAACAGAGCCAGTGCTGTAAAGGTCTACAGCTGTAGATTTGGCCAAATGCGTATCACTTCATCCTGGACCAAAGTCTCTACGCTGTACTTAAGCCAGGCAGTTGCTTATCTGTCTGTTCACAAACAGATCAACTCCAGCATAAATGTTCCAAATGAACTGACTTACCATGTTGTTGATTTGTAAATCCCCGGATATAGGCTTCCTGCGAGGCAGGGGGCATATGTGGTCTGATTCTATACACTTAACTCCTTTTTTATTTATTCATTTATTTACTTATCCCACCCACCAGACAGCCCTCATCACAGGGCTTCCACTGAGGCACATGATGCCAACTGACCACATCTTTTCAAACTGTTGTACGTGCAACGCCAGAGCCAGCGTAACACTCTCAGAAGAAAGCGCTCTCCACCCACTTCTATACGCATGAGCTCAGAGACACTCATGGTTGGCTGGTGTCGCTGTAATTGACAGGAGAGAGCGTTGCTCTCTTGAGCTCCTGGCCATGGATGGGTGTGAACTTGCGATCTCCGGATGAAGGGCGAATGCTTTTCTGTTGCACCACTTGGGAGCCTGTCACAAACAGTTCACATACCAGTTTACACAAGGTATCATTGGATGGAATATGGATTATTAAACTTAGATGGCGTCATTAGCATCGATACTCAACAACTCGGACAACATCCATGTGTTTCATTTACTTACTGTCAATCATGCCAAAAAGAGTAATAAGTAAAAATATTAGAATTGGCATCAGTCCAGATGTACAATACTTGTGAACAGTGCCGATTTAAAAAAAAAAAAAAAAAAAAACAAGATTAGCAAAACCAAAGGATTGAAGTGCTAGACTCAAGAGTGTTGAATCCACTTCCTGAACTTCCTAGACCAGATGAGAATGGGAAAGAGGACGAGCATGACATAGCAGGTACCTTTTTTTAGCACGCCAGTGTGGGGTCATGCTCACAAGACAATGATTTTACTATTATACTCAGCGAGGAAACAAGCAGATAATAAGCTGAACGGTAGGGGAAGCACAGAACTGAACAATTCAGCAATAAAAGAGTGAGGTTTCAGTACAGTGAGAGGATAATTAGGAGACTAATTAATCAGGGACACTGAGGACACCAACTGAACTTGCTAGTTATTCTAGCTATCATTAACAAACTACCAATGTTACAGCATCCACAGAAGTTTGCAGCAAAATTGTCATTTCCAGATTACCTGGAATGATGTAATGGAAACTGTGGCTGGATAGTTCCAGCTGTATTTTTATCCCATTCATGCACAGTGTCCATTCTCACACAGTGTTTATTCTCACACATTTTCTATACTGTTTGTCCATTGTGTGTCACAAGGAAGCTGGAGCCAATCACAGCTGACTACAGGTGCAAGGCAGGGTACACCCTGGACAGTCACTAATCCATAGTGCCGGGATAAAACAGAGACAAACATCCATTCACACCTCTGGGCAATTTAGAGTTGCCAAGCAACCTAATTCACATTCAGTTCTTTGGACCATGACCCCATGCAGGCACAGGGAGAACATGCGAACTATAGAAAGGCCCAGTGGTTGACTCAGGGATTGAACTTTCTTGCTGTGAGTTCCGAATTAGTTGGGATCATCACTGCAATTTATAACTCCTTCTATCTTGCTTTCTTTTTCTCTCTCATTCTTAATGTAGCATGTCTCTGGTAGATGTTTTGCCACCAAAAAAAAAAATAATTATTATTATTTATTATTGAAGATTTACTTTTTTATTGAAGATTTTTCTTCCCCTTTTGCCCCAGAGATCAGATAAATCATAAAACAGTTCTATCTCAAGGATATTATCAAAAATTATATTTTCTTAATTTTTCTATGATCTTTGTCATTTAAGGCTAACCATTTTTGTTAATAAAAACGTGGTATGTTTTTTTTTTTGCCTTTAAATTTCATGTGTAATGTTTTATTCAAGAAAATGTCAGAAAGACGAAATTCTGAGATCTCTTAACTGAAAAATACACCAGTTTTTTATTAATCTTTTTTTTGCAGTCAATTGATAATTCGTCACAGCTTAAAGCACAAGAAACACGTCTCTTTAACAATACACATCTTCAGATAGCAAATTCAAATACAAAATAGGAAGAACTTGAGGGAATCGATATCGTGGGTAAAAAATCCCAGATAGCACACATACTTAAAATGACATTGAAATGACATTGATTCAATATCAGGTCAACGCATTCAACCACATTTCGGCGTTGAAACAATGCCATGCTGCTATCTGGGATATGAACTAATCTTAATTAATATTTATTTGCTTGTCTTACAATGCAAAGCCATTACATTTTGGAAAAAAATCCAGCACTAGTCTGATAGTCTAATTAACCTGCATTCACATCTGGGACCATTGAAGTATGACTTAACACTTCATTGAGCTAGTGGACAATGTCTGGTTGGAGTCCAATATAAAGGGAACATGCTGAATAATTGAAAGGGCCCCAAACCACTCTGCTTTGCCAAAACTCTCCGGATGTCTGGCCACAGTTTGGCTCTATAGCTTTGAGTGTGGGGCCAGTGGCGAAGGGTTAAAATGGCTGACAGGCTTAAAGAAGCAGGTGTGCGTCTCCTCTGTATGCCACCTTATATTATTCAGCTGTCTTTTGATGGTCAGTCAGAAAAAAAGCTTTCCTCTTAGGAAGCTTTGGACTTCTGCACTACATAAAGGCCATGTAAGAAGCATTTTCAGATCCTTTCAGGTTTCAACGCTTGTTTATTTTTTTCTTCTTTTATAGATCCTTACAGATTTCTAAGCTTTGGGGTTTTTTTTCCTAAGAGAAAATTTATTGAACTTTGGTTTAATTTGCATCCTTTTGCCTTCCTTCTCTCTTTGTTTCCAGGATTTTTCCTTTTCTTTTTTTCTGGGAGTTCAAGGCCCCTTTAACATCGCATTTGCATTAAAGCACACTTTTACATAGATGTATTTGCATGAATTACATAAAATCATACTGATACAGGGCAAGAGTTTCAAGTTAATGCTCACGTCAAACACCTGAATGGGGAAAATGCGATCCCAGTGACTGACAATGGCATGGTTATGGGTGCCAGCAGGTTGGCCTGAGTTAAGGAACTGTTGTTCTCCTTGGAGTTTGAAAAACAAAACAAAACAAAAAAAAATAATTAAGTGGCAGTTCTGTTGGAAGAAGCACTTTCTTGATGAGAGAGATAAGAGGAAAATGGCCAGACATGTTTGAGTCGGCAGGAAGGCTATTGCAACTCAAATAACCACTCTTTACAACCATGGTGTGTAGAAAAGCATCTCAGAATTCACAGCATGTCAAACCATGAAGCAGATGACCACATCAGGTTCCACTCATGTCCCAAGAAAAGGAAGGCCACAGTGGGCACAGATTCATCTAAATCGAATAGTTGAAGAGTAGGAAAGCTTCAACAGTCCGGTTTAGATATTTGTCCAGTGTGCATATAGACATTTTGTTCAGCATATATATTTACTGAAGATTTGTTAGACCACATTGAAGAGTAGATCAATAATGTAGGAAGTGAGGAAGAGTTAGTTTCAGCAGACACACTGGAGACAAGTGTGTGCATTGAGTAATGTTCAGCTGGCATGTAACCTCTCATTAAAATACAGTGTGCATATTTCAGTGAAAGTCTGTGATTGATTATTGGAGAAAGTAAGTATAGACCAGTTTACATGTAGAAAATTCCAAAGTGCAAAACTCTGGTTGCAAGGAGTTAAAAACTCCCAATGCAATGTGTACCTATGCCTCAGAGTAACAAAAACGAATTACATATTCAATATGTATAAGGTTTGATATAAGGAAATCCTGATACGTTCATGGCAGCATGGTGAATCTTAATTATGGGTCGCATGAAAACAGATATACAGATGTACGTGGTTGCTTTCCAAAATTCAATCTGAACACTAGCCTATAAGGTCAGTGAAATTTCAGGGTTTGTTACAGCCACTGCTCTTCTAACTGACAAACAACTAGAGAAATAGTAAAGAGTATTTAATATTCTTATATGTTCGATGATATGAATCAAATAAAAAAAATGCAGGGTATGATTATTTTTGGCAGATGCTGTGTACCAATCTCTGACAGATTTTTAATACAGATGATCCTTGTAAGTGTTACACTGGTCTGTACACAGGTCTAGAACTTTGGCACTGTCATAAATTTGGAGCCAAATGTATCACTGCCAGAATAGAACTA
The DNA here is from genome assembly GCA_025674565.1 of Synodontis membranacea. Taxonomy (NCBI): domain Eukaryota; kingdom Metazoa; phylum Chordata; class Actinopteri; order Siluriformes; family Mochokidae; genus Synodontis; species Synodontis membranacea. Next base: position 14,130,550 of record JAOVYU010000024.1, read on the forward strand.
AATATACACTATATGGCCAAACGTCTGTGGACACCGGATGATTATACGCATATACCATTGCATTCCAAAGTGGGTCCCCTTTGCTGCTGTACTAATCTGTGAAGGCTTTCCACTAGATTTTGGAGCATGGATGCGGGAATTACTGCTCATTCAGCCACAAGATCATTAGTGATCTCAGGAACTGACAATGAGCTAGGAGCGAAGGGGTTCTGTCACTATTCCAGTTTATCCCAAGTGTGTTCTTCCACTCCAACCTCAGCTAACCATGTCTTCAAGAGCTTTGCTTTGTGCACAGGGGCATTGTCATGCTGGACCAGGTTTAGTTCCAGTGAAGGTAATTTTTTATTGTACACCATGCAGAGACATTGTTGACAGTTGTGCAAAAGTGTGGGGAAGATCCACATATGGGTGCGAAGGTCAGGCGCAGCAAATCAGCCAGATTTGAGCATTCAGTCTATAGTGCTATGAACAAAAATGCAAGGACCATCATCTAAATTTTAAAGATAAATGAAACTAAGATAAATCATGTATTAACTTTTTCTACCTTAAGTATGATATAGCTGCCAAGTCTCGTCAAACTTCCAACTTTTATAATGGGGAATGTGGCTGTGCATAGAATGAAACTCATAGCAAACTCATGTTCAAAAGTGTTTATCACACACCTAACATCAATAAAGTGATTCCAATTAACCCCGCATAAAGATCAGCTGTTTCTGGAGGATTATTTTGACATTTCATCTTCTTGGTTTCATTTGCTTCGATTGCTGAAGCCATGGCTTGCAAAGAGTTTACAAAGCATAACGGGATCTCGTTATCAAAAGGCATCACTCAAGAGACGGGTACAACTGCATTTCCAAAGCATTAGATGTACCATGGCACTGTGAATGTCATCAACAAGGGGAGAAAGTGGGGCACCACAGTGACATTTGCGAGAACAAGGTGTCCCTCAGGAGGCATTTTTTGGGCGTAATTCTAAAAGGTATGTTTGGCACAAAAGCAGGTATATAATTAAATATGTATGACTGTTTATGATGATGATGATCATCATCATCATCGTCATCACCATCAATTTTATTGAATTCCACAAATGCAAAACTCTGAGAAGAAGAGAGGAATAGAGGGGCTCTGTATCAGAAATACACCCCACTGTGTTACCGTGCATGTTCCCATTCAGTGTCTAATCTTTGGGGTGAGGGGTGAGGGGTGGACCTATTTATAGTGCTGAGGGTCTTGTTGTCATGGGAACTCTGTATGAGGACTTGGATACTTGTTTGAGATGCTGTAAAGAGCCTGAGAACTTAGAGGTAAGTCAAGCTTGATATCAATTAGGCATGCTAGACCCTCACCAGCTCTTTTTAATTCATGTATTGGTTATTACTGTAATTGCTCTGAAGGCTTTGAGACCCCTAAGAATATTAAGAATATTAATATTAGTCATCATTAACTGATGCTGTTTGATGCCTTTTCTCGAATTCATTCTTCGATTGCTAGCAAGTTGTTATTAAACAAAAATGGTTCACTACAGTTGTGAAAACCTGGAACGTTTTTATTGTCAAGTGGAGTTGGTTTAATTGTCAATTCTCTATATAGCTTCTATATACTGAAAAAAAATGTCACTGTAAGGAGAAATAAATAGTAAATCAGTACATATTCTCTTTTTTTGTTATGTGTTATTACATACTGTATATCCTCTTCAAATTTACTTTAATAGACTGTATGGCCAAAGGTTTGTGGGCATCTGACTATCACACCCACATGTGGTTCTTTCCCAAACTGTTACCACAAGGTTGGAAGTTGGAACTGTACATGTCTTTTTTATGCTGTAGGGTTACGATTTTCCTTCTCTGGAACTAATTGGCCCAAATCTGTTCCAGCAATGGCAATGCCCTGTGTACAAAACAAAGCTCCATAAAGACATGGTTTGCCAAGATGTCTTCCAAAGTGCAATGGTCAGGTGTCATCACACATTTTTGGCCATTATATTGTAGATATGAACAAAATAGGCAGAGTATATGTATTCATAAGCATAAACCTATGCAGATATGTTTAAAAACTAAATTGGTATAGAAAAAAGTATTTGGATACTATAAATAAAATATAGTTTGTATACACCGTAGACAAGAAATACTCTTTTCTGATTGGTTGGCTAGGTGTCTAATAACTTTCATATAACGGGACACCTACAGTATAAAGTAGATTGTTGGAGAAAGCTTTTGAATGGAAGCTATAGAGCCATAGCAAAGAGCAAAAACCTTTCTCTCTGTACAATTAGTTTGATAATATTGACGTTTGGAATATTATAAAATTGGAAATTTATAAATATTTATAAAAAAAAATACTGGAACCACAACTAACTGTCCCCAAACAAGTGTACTATATTTCACAATTCATGCTCAGGCAGATGATGAGTTGCAGGACGACTTGAAAGCATCAGGAACAAAAAGCAACGAAGTGTATGGCATCACATCAACGCCAAAACTAGAGCGCGCAAAAAAATTTCACGGGCGTAACTTTCAAAGTTGCAAGTGCAAATGTGAAACTCGAGAGCACAAAATTAAGAATCGAGTGCGCGGTTGTGATAATATTGCGCGCAAACTGTAT
>JAOVYU010000024.1:14133463-14144201 GCA_025674565.1 Synodontis membranacea
GTGCTCTTGAGTTTCACATTTGCACTCGCAACTTTGAAAGTTACGCCCGTGAAATTTTTGCGGCAAGCCATTTTGCGCGCTCTAATTATGGGGTTGATGTGACGCCATAGAAGTGCGCTTCAATTATTTCCATGCCTACATCTCAAGTAGTTCTCCATCTCAAGAACTCCTCTGCTAAAAAAGACGAAAGATGCCTGACTAAAACCCTTCTGGAACAATAAGCTTTTGGTCAAAACAACAACAAAAAATAGAATTCCTACAGTGATTCAGCTTGTCATGTTTGAGCAAGGAAGAAACATTGATGGAATAGTACAATGCACCGGGACATACCAGAGGAGAATTTATTGTTTTTGGCCAAAAAACTGAACCTTGGGGAGAAGATGGGGGTTTAAACCAGACAACGGCACCAAGCATACAGTCAAAATTACTCCAGAAGGTCTTGCATATCCTAGCCAATATCCTAATATAAATCTCAGTGAAAACTTTCAAAATTTTGCAATTGCATGTCCATCAGATAGACCCTTGTACTCTTGGGGACACAAAGTCAATTTGGACCAAACTTGAACCATGGTGCTGCTAAAACTGATTAGGTATTACTGTAGATTGCCAACAACAGCTTTACAACATAATGGATTAGTGTTGTCATTTGTGGTGCCTGAATACTTTCCCCCATCATTCCGTTGTTGTTGTTTTTTTTAACTGCATTTATGTTATTTCTACAATTTCTGCAACATTTCATTAGTGACAAGAATGATGGGTTTAGGACATTTGGAGAAGAGAGTTAGTTATATGATGAGTATACTCTGGTGGTGTCTGTAAAATGACACACTTTCTTTCCCTTTTTCTTGTTCTCTCTCTCTCTCTCTCTCTCTCTCTCTCTCTCTCTCTCTCTCTCTCTCTCTCTCTGTACACCTTTGTTGTCACTGTAACTCGGATCTTTTGCTATCGTTGTCTTTCACCCTCTTTCTAGCTGCAAACAGTAAGCAGCTGCCAAATTACAACCACATTAGAAATGGTGTCCATCTGCAATAACGAGTAATTTGAAGACAAATCAGCTCCATTCCAGCTCCTAATGCCATTAAATTGATACCTCAAAAGCCCTTTTCACAGCGTGAAACCCATCTCAGCAGTCTTTCACATGGTGAATGGTCACATTGTCCCCTGGGAATAATAAATAGGTTTCTTAATCACCCAGAGTGGCAACTTCTCATGTTCATTGTCATGCCCAATGAGACGTGACACTCTATTGAGGCTGTAAAATGTGAAGTCAGTACCAAGCCTTCAACAACTGACATTAGTGTTTGCCCCTCCCCTCTGTGACTCTGGCGTGGTATGTTAGTCCCAGTATCCATGCCCTTGGCTCTACAGATGGCCGGGCAGAAAGGACATTCTTAGTAAAAGTTAAATAGTGTCTACTTTCCTAGTTCTTGTTTTTTTTGTGTGATTGAAAATGGTATATGTTTTGGTGTGTTTTAAAATGCTAGCATATATCAGTGATAAAAGATTTCATTAAATGATACGCGAAACATAAACAAGACCTCACCGTTAAAACTGGGGAAAAAACCCCCACAAAAATAGATAAAAGAGTGGAAGTGAAAGAGAATAAGCCGGAAGCAGATTTGTGTGTTTGTGTGTGCGTGTGTGGACAGACGACATATCTTTCAGTGTAGGTAAACTGAACAAAGTCTATGATGAAAAGAAAAATAAAAATAGAAATAAAAGTGATATATGGGAAACGTCACAGAAAATGAAAACAAACCCATCAGTTGATTAAATGATTGAGTACTCTACATTATTAAGCTGTGATTCATTACATCTAATTGACGAAAAGCAATGAAACATGGCATGAAAGGAGCACTGTAGTGCTTTCACCGTGATTTATAGTATTTCATTTCCTTTATTGGCAGCAATACTAATTCTCTTACTTTAACAACAACATTTTAACGAACAATTTCGTTCTCATCTAGGACCCATGAACATGTTCTATGCTACATGATAACCAAGAGGACCGAAGCCCCCCCAACTTATTGTCTCTGCCAATGGTATGAATTTTCATTATCTTTAATATATATGCATGCACAGTCCCCATCAGTGGACCACTGCTGGCCAGATTTTTTTTCAATCAGAAACATGCTCTATTCCTTAGTTTGCTCCATTTCTTTGCAAAATGTACTTTGCAGTTACTGGCACATGGGTACAGCAGGCATAAAATGGCATGTTGTAAAACATTTATATAGAAATGGATGGTGCGTAAAACTTTTGCACAGTATTATGATCGTGGCACCTTAGTTAATTGACAGGTGATGGATCTCCTTTTTTTAGTAACATTTTAACATACACTACAAACCATTACTTTTGAAGCAAGCAGTGGCCATGAGAGTTTAAATATCAAGTGCAGCATGCAAAAACAAATCAATAATAAGTTAGTTGTATGCCATTCATGAGGACATTTAGACAAACCCAAGTGTTCTACCTTACAGTAGAGATATAACTGTCCAATAATTATCTATTACATATTCTCTTCTTCTTCTTCATATTCTGTAGAGCAGCACCACCACAACTGTTAGTGTTACTTTCAGTGATTATTTTTATGTCCTTCTTGTGTTTTTGTGTTTAGTGCATTTGCAGTGCATTGTGGGATGGCACTTGTCTCCACCCTGCTTTATTCCCTCATTTTGGGCATTTTGGGAAGCCCACTGGTATGTTGCCGCTATCCACGCTTCTCATCCAATGACACTGTGTTCCAACACCTGGCCTTGCACCCTGACCCTGCCGTGGGCACAGTGTACATTGGCGCACAAGATCGCCTTTACCAACTGTCTGGACTGGACCACTTGCGTCTGGAGGTGGAAGAGACAACAGGTCCTGTGAGAGACAGTAAGGATTGTCTTCCCCCTGTAACTCTAGAAAACTGCCATAATGCCCGGTTAGTGAACAACCACAACAAGTTACTGCTGGTGGAGCCCTATTCCCACCAGCTTATTACATGCGGCAGTGTCCACCAGGGCACATGCCAGAAGCGCAGCCTTGATAATGTCAGCCAAGTCTTGTTCTCAGCTGAAAGACCAATGGACACTCAGTACGTGGCCGCCAATGACCCAGTCGTCTCCACCATTGGACTTGTGGCAAGACCAAGAGATGGGGCTCAACCCCTGCTATTCGTGGGAAGGGGATACGTGGGATGGGGTAGCCTCCCACCGATCTCAACCCGCCAGCTTTCCTCGGAGCCCATCTTTTCCTATGAGGAGACAGCTAAACTGAGTGTAGTCAGCCGTCTATCAGACTATGACCACAATTTTATTCTAACCTTTGCACGACGCAGCCATGTCTACTTCGTATTCTTCAGACGCAACCTCAAAGCCATTTCTCGAGAATATAGAACATACATTGCGCGGATGTGCCTGGATGATCATGCCTACTATTCCTACATCGAAGTACCGCTAGTGTGCCACTCTCGCTCGACAGGGAAAAACTACAACCTCCTCCAGGGAGCACAAGTGGGTGGAGAGGTAGATAGACAGGTCTTGATGGCGGTATTTTCTACATCATTGAATGGGGCCAGCAAGCCGAGTGAGGTATCAGCGCTTTGCGTTTACGATCTTAATGAAATTGACCTCTGGATTGATGACACACGAGACCTGTGCTACACACAAGATGGCCACAGAGAGGGCATCAGGGTGGCATATATAGAGTATGAGGTCAAATCCAGCTGTGCCAACTTGCCCAAGGTGAGAAATGTTTAAGTTAATATTTAGAATTTTCTAAATGTCATTAAAGGTATATGGGCCTTATTCACAGTTGGTGACTTAAATTCCCTTCTGAAAGTTTTGGAACAGCACGGACGATTCTTTTGTTTTGCTATACACTGAAGACATTTATGTTTGAGATCATTTCCTGATACTTACATCTAGATATGAAAACCAACATAGAACATGGCACCTTTGGTGTCAGACCACCCAATTTTTAGGTGAGCAAAATTATTGAAATCTAGTCTTAAAGTAAATAACACTGTTATTTACACAAAATACTGTTTGGTCACATATCCCTCACTTGCAATAACTGCATCAAGTTGGCAACCTACTTACAACACCAAACTGTTGCTTTTTGTTGCTTTTATAGCTTATACTGTAATTTCTTTTGTTTGTTGTTTGTTTTAGAGGGGTTTCCCCTTCGGTTTCCTCTTTTCTCAGCTTCAAAATTCCTTGCTTTTCTCCCATCAAGAGCTCGCTGGTCTTCATGTTGGTTTATCCTTTTTTAACAACAAAATGCAGTTTTCACAGGCAAAATCCAGGGCTCAGACTAAGAGTAGATATTCACCCCTATTAATTGTTTAAACAAAAAATCTATTAGAAAACACCTGGGCAACAAGAAACATGTCTGTCTGTAACATGTTAAAACATTTTTGATCACTTTTAATATGGGTGTGTTCAAAAAAACAAATAAAGGACGGTGTCTTGGAGAATGCACATCATAACCCTCGTCCCTTCCTGGATTATTAGCTGTCTTGTGTAAGAATAGCGTTGGCTAGTAGGTGGGAATTGGCCAAGAATTGTTAAAGTTTTTTTTTTTATTATTAAAATTTATAGAGATAATACTCTCCCCTTTGTTGTCCTCTTTGAGAGAATAAAAAGCACTTTAAAGGGACAATGCTATTAATGAATGTATGTATTTTATTTTGGCCTCAAATGACATTCCATTGGTGGTTTTGTATACTGAAGCCCTGAAGTTAAATTCCTTTATGATTTATTGTGCTTACATTAAACTCTCAGGCAATGCCACTGGACTTAATATTGTGCCTCACTCAAGCCAACATTGCAAGTCCAAGTCCAAGTTTATGTGTATTCTGATGTAACTTCTGAATAGTACTTAAGTCTTTATTTTTGTCAGTGATCTGTCACCAGTATGTGCACTTTCTGTATTAAATACTCACTAAATGCCTCTAATTAAACTCTGAATACTATGAACTCTGAATCTGTAACTGTAAAGGCACATTGTTTCTATACATTTGTAAAATTCAACTCTAATTCAGAATATTGAAGAATACCACAAACTACATTTAATTTTGAGACACTGTATATAGCATAGATCTTTTGTTTTGTGTCCAATAGATAACATTAAAGAAAATCCAAAGAATATTAATAATTAAATAAAAGAAAATTTATGTCCACAAAAACACCATATGTGACAGATGAAATTATACTGTAGCTAATCTTGGTCTTTTTCTGCAGGCTACAGTTGGTGGATTTGATTGAGCTCAGCTAAATCTGCTTATTAGGGCTGAGGGGATATTAAGGCCTATAGCCTAGATATGCACCGTAAAAGGGAATTGTGAAGATGAAACAATCCAGCATTAGATATGGTGAATAACCATTGCACAGAAAGTTTGACTGTATTAATACTTCCAGGACACCCTCAGTACGTATCCTTGCGGCTCAGACCACACCCCAAGTCCAATGGCCGGCCAGGAGCCAGTGGAAGCTGAAGCAGTTTTGGAGAGTCCTTCTGCTCGTCTCACTGCCGTGGCTGTCAGTGTGAGAGAGGGACACTCCATTGCTTTTCTGGGAGATTCCAAAGGAAATTTACACAAGGTAAAGTTACAGAGCCATGTCGCCAGCAAGATTCTGGCCAGCTGATAACAGTGAGTTCATCTATATATTGATCTACAAGATGTAAACATTCTGATCTGGTTGAGCTAAATATACAGATGAGGCTTTAAGAGAGCTGGTCAGACTAAATGAAAAAAGTGCTGCTGAATTACTGTTTTTAGGTCGAGAGGAAGCGAGAATTTTCAGATGCACCACTGTCAGTAGGAGTGCTGTTCAGTCAGTCGAAAAGCATTGTAGGTAATGCAGGAAACTTGGCCAAAGTAAAAATCAGATCATGTTGCTGAAAGTTGTTTGAACTTAAAAAGTCAACTCTCGACAATTACAAAATAAGTACTGGACAAAGCTGAAGGTCACATATTAATTATAAAGATTATTACGCAAGTTGTTTGAGGTGGAGTTTAACTACACCAGGTACACAGGCACACACTGAGGAGACATGCACACACTTCATGCAGGATGCTTCAGATCCTGCATAAACACACCCATAGTCTTAGTCAGTCTTACAGAGATGTGTACCGTAAGTCTGTATGATTTTTTCCCTCAGCCTACAGTAACTGGCAGTTAGTCGATGCTAATCCAGTTAAAGCTGCCTAACCTGAGTATGCAAGCGCCGGTGCAGCTCTTTAGAATGAGGTGTCTGACACTCTTAGCAATGTCACCTGCTTTGCTGATGGGATTCTCAGGCCAGTAATCAAATTTCCTGAAATCCACTCCACTCCTGATATGATTCAAGAGGCATTAAGGACCTTTCACTGATGCTGTTCTCCTTACATTTTCTTCTGACTTCTTGGCAGAGGATAATGCCTGGAAGCCCAAAAGACACTTGTGTAGTTATATAAGATTTTAAATGTGTACTGTTTGGCAGTCAGGATATTTTGCTCTGGGCCTGACCACATATTAATAGCTGGTTAGCTAGAGTTTAGATGTGCTACTCCTTTTTGTGGATGGATTAGCCGTGATGTGTCCCCGCTAGGTTTTCCTGGGGAGCTCCGGAGAAGCGAAGAACTACTCCAGTCTTCCCATCCAGCCAGGTTCAGCTATAAACAGAGACCTGCAACTTGACTCTTCCCAGAGACACCTCTACATTATGACGAGCAATACTGTGAGTCCAACTAGCACATTAGAAATGATGTAAATACTTTACATTCGGGTTTTTTTTTTTTTTTTTAAGTGGAAAAGAATGTGGTAGTTCAACTCTGTGTGTTAATGTGTGCAGGTAGAGAAAAGACCTGTGGCAGAGTGTGAGAAACACATAAATTGCCAGTCCTGTCTTACAGCTCGAGATCCTTATTGTGGCTGGTGTGTACTGGAGGGCAAGTGAGTATCAAGTCATTCTGCACAACACTGAAAAGACTTTTAATCTATGCTAATCTGAAGAAACTGGAGTTCTTTTTTTTGTTTTCTCATAGGTGTGGCATGCGTTCTGACTGTAGTCGTGGCTCAAGGGAAGGCCACTGGCTTTGGAGTTTTGACATGGGGCAGAAATGTCTGAAGGTGGAGTCACTGTCCCAGTCCAACATCAGCTTCGGAGAACAGAAAAATGTATGCATTTGTGTGCAAAGGCATCATTTCTCTTTTTAACTGTATGCTAAAACCAAGTTAAACAAGATTGTATCATATTAATGAAATGGCAGTGCAATAATATAATATGAAAGCACTGATTTTATGGTCTTGGTCTGTCTCTGTAGGTGACACTCAATATATCAGGCTTGCCCAGTCTCTCTGAGGGGGAGAAGTACCTATGTTTCTTTGCAGAGACACAAAGTGCTGTGATTGTTCAGGAAACTACAGTCACTTGCCTCACTCCTCCAGCCCACATGGTGCCTCCTGTGCCTCATGGACGGGGTAGGACACTCAATCAGCACAGTTTTGGTTTGCTGCATTCTATATCATTATAACTATGATATAAGGAATCATGGTTATTTTCCTTCTTGGTCATTCCCATATACAACCCCAATTCCAAAAAAGTTGGGATGCTGTGTAAAATGTAACTAAAAACAGAATGCAATGATTTGCAAATCTCATAAACACATATTCACAGTAGACCATAGTAAACATAACAAATGCTGAAAGTGAGACATTTTACTATTTCATGAAAAATATTAGCTCATTTTGAATTTGATGGCAGCAACAAGTCTCAAAAAAGTTGGGTTGGGGGCAACAAAAGACTGGAAAAGTAAGCAGCACTAAAAAGAAACAGCTGGAGGAACATTTTGCAACTAATAAGGTTAACAGGCAATAGGTCAGTAACATGACTGGGTTATAAAATGAGTATCTTAGAGAGGCAGAGTCTCACAGAAGTTAAGATGGGCAAAGGTTCACCAGTTTTCCAATAATTGTGTCTGCAAATTGTAGAACAATTTCTCATTAATGTTCCTCAATGTAAAATTGGGAAGACTTTGAATATCTCATCATATACAGTACATAATATCATCAAAAGAATCTGGAGAATCTCAGAATTATTATCTGTGAGCAATGGACAAGGCCCAGAATCAATATTGGATGCCCATGATCTTCGGGCCCTCAGGCAGAACTGCATTAAAAACAGGCATGATTCTATCTTGTAAATCACTGCCTGGGCTCAGGAACACTTCCAGAAATCATTGTCTGTGAACACAGTTTGCGGTGCCGTCCACAAATACTGGTTAAAGCTGTATCATGCAAAGCCATATATGAACACGATCCAGAAACGCAGCCATCTTCTCTGGTCCAAAGCTCATTTTTATTGTACAGAGTCAAAAATAGAAAACTGTTCTGTTGTGAGACAAGTTGAAATTTTAAATTATTTTTGGAAAACACAAATGCCTTGTCCTCCGGACTAAAGAGGGGAGAGGCTATATTATCAGCATTCAGTTTAAAAACCTGCATCTCTGATGGTATGGGAGTGCATTAGTGCCTATGAAATTGGCACCATCAAATGCTGAAAGGTAGATACAGGATTCATAGTAGAAGAGTCCGGGTGCTGAACTGGCCTTTCTGTAGTTCTTCCACATTATTGAAAACATGGTCCGTCATGAAATGAAAAAATATGACAAAGAAGACCCAGGACTGTTGAGCAGCTAGAATCCTATATCAGACAAGAATGTGACAACATTCCTGTCCCAAAAGTCTAGCAACTGGTCTCCTCACTTCCCAGATGTTTATGTCTCAACTTTTTTGAAACGTGTTGCTGCCATCAAATTCAAAATGACCTTATTTTTTTCTTAAAATGGTACATTTTCTCAGTTTAAACATTTGAAATGTTTTCCATGTTCTATTGTGAATAAAATATGTTTTATGAGATTTGGAAATCAATACATTCTGTTTTTAATTACATTTTCACAGAATCCCAACTTTTTTGGAACTGGGGTTGTAGTTTATCTGTTATAAGATACACTATATGGCCAAACGTTTGTGGACACCTGACCATAGCACTCATCACATTCCATACTTAGTCCTCTCTTTGGTGTTATAATATCCCCACTATTCTGCAAAGGCTTTTTACTAGATTTTGGAATGTAGCTGTGGATATTTGTGCTCATTCATCCACAAGAGCATTAGTGAGGTCAGACACTGATGAGGGGTGAGGAGACCTCAGGTGCAGTCGTGTTCAGTTGGGTTGAGGTCAGGGCTCTTGAGTTCTTCCATCCAGCCTTGGCAAACCATGTTTTCATGGACCTAAAGGGGCATTGCCATGCTGGAACATAGTTGGAATATAGTTCTTTCAAAGATACCAAATTCAGTTGTGTGCTTCAAACTTTATGGCACCAGTTTAGGAAAACCCATATATTGGTGTGATGGTCAGTCATCCACAAAGTGCTTCATTGTTTTTTGATTTATTTATTTTTACTTCCAGTTTGGTCATTTGCCAGGTCCCAGCCACTACCTGGTTCTCCCCATCACATGAACTGGTCAAAGCTAGCATGTGCTTCCTCAGATACACAGAAGCCTGCTACCTATCTTTTCAAACTGTTGCTCATGCTATGTCACAGGAAGCTGAACACATTCTGAGAAAACTGCCATCTAGACATCAACGTGTTGCGCTGATTAAGAGAGTAATCTTAATAAAGGGGCCAATTTAACTTTCTTGGATTCCTGACCATGGATGGCAAAGTCTTGTCTGTTGTATCACTCGGGAGCCAGGGCTTTTTTCTAATTTAATGGGAAATTATTGCAGTCAAATCATTTCCCACCAAAACATGACTAAGTTGCTCAAGAGATCAAATCTTCAGGCAGTCCCTAAGTTATTTTCCCAAAGACATATTGCACTAAGATTTGATTTCAGTAACATAATTGTAAAACAATAGCAAGACCATCCAGCCTCAAGAAACCTTTATTTGTCTTTATTTGTAAGAAGGATTAGTTGTGTAGTTTGATGCAGAGGATTTATTAGTTACTTGTCTCTCCTGACAGATTCAGTGTCAGTCACTCTGTCTCTGCGCTTCCTGAATGTGACGGTGGCAGTTCAGGAGTTCACATTCTACGACTGTTCTCTTGTGCAGCAGTTGTCGGGCACCATGCCGTAAGTTCTTCAGTCTTTTTGTTATTACAGATAAATTATTTATTTGAGGGCTACAAATAACCTAAACCTTTTTCCTCCTGCTAGCATTAGACGAATTAGAATTTGAGATTATAAGGTTATGCTCAGGGGCAGAAAGAATTGATTAAAACAATTTTTTGTTGCCTTTAGTTCTGTCCTCTGCTCTGATCTAAAATTGAATGGTCAGACCTTACATTTTCTGCAAATAATATGATAAAAAAAAAAAAAAAAAAACCTTCATACCAGCAAGCCACTCTTCTTCTGAGTCAGTAAATAGTTTCCTCCGGCAATCCATATCTCTCTCATCTCTTAACTCCAAACTCAATTCCCTAACTCCAAATCTCATTCGACGCTGAATTAAGATTGTGATCAGCAAATCTGTTATCTAACTTCCTGGATTTGCAAGTATACCCTTAGAGTGTGTTTTGTCTGACCATTATACATCAAATTGCCTATCAAATTTAATAAAGCTCTATTAACGTACAATAGGCCTTCGTGTGATTTAATTTAGCTAGCAGTCTCAGTGTTGGTGCTTTCATGTAGCTATGCAAAGTAGGATAGTTAGATGTTTCTCTATCAGAATGCTATGGAAGTACATCTGCAATTAGAATTA
>JAOVYU010000024.1:14149715-14162402 GCA_025674565.1 Synodontis membranacea
TGTGTGTGTGTGTGTGTGTGTGTGTGTGTGTGTGGTCAGCATTGTGTGCAAGACCACAGCGAGTGGAAGTAAGAGAAAAGGACATGTTTCTGTGGAGGTTAAAGGAGGAGGAATTGGAAAGTCTGTCCAGGACTTCAATTACCAGGTAAAATTCCGAATTGTACCTCACATGTAAGCATAATATCAATGAGTTGTTACACATAAACTTGTCCTAATGCATAAATAATCCATACATTCCAATGCATACATAATCACCTAATCACAATTCTTTCATTTGATCTCAGTTATTTGAGCTTATTGATTATTTATGTTTCAACAAGTCTAAATATCTATTTTAGATCATATATTCAATCAGACATGTTGGAAGCTTCATCTTAATATTATTATTATTATTATTATTATTATTATTATTAATAATAATTATTATTATTATTATTGTTGTTGTTGTTGTTGTTGTTGTTATTTTATTCATTTCTTCTTAGTATTTGTAACTGTTTTCTTTGTGTATGTAGCAAATTATAAATTAGTTACATTAAAGTTAACAGACAATTAAATCATTAAATCAATAGTTAATAATTGAATAACAGTTAATCCTCAACCAAAATTTGTCAGTATACTGATCTTAGTATTTTGGTCTGTTGTTTCTCATCTGTGTCTTTGAATTCAGGACCCAGTGTTAGTGGGAATCTTCCCACCGAAAGGTCCAATGTCAGGAGGCACTTCAGTCATCATCATGGGGCGGAATCTACAGACAGGCCAGCCTAACGAGATCAGAATCCTGATTGGTGGAGTGCCCTGTATCTTAAATAGGTATCAACTCTTTCAAATGGTTTGCTCAACTTGACAATGTACAAACAGAAAAGAATGATAAAGAATTTTATCTTAAGTTAACTGTTTGATTGTTCATCTTTCAGAAATGTTTCAGTTAGCTTTATCACAGTTGTGTAATATATAGCGGTGTAATGGTGTTAATCAAATACTGAATTCGCAGCTCTCCAGAACTGGACAATGAGCAGATTGCATGTGTGACCAGTGGCAGTAACAGAACAGGAGATCATGCAGTAACTGTGTGGTTTGGTAGAGCAGAGCGCCATCTACAGGACACCTTTTATCACTATACTCCAGACCCAAACATCACCAGTGCTGCTCCCTCTAAAAGCTTCCTCAGGTATATTCATGTTCAAAGGAAACTGATTTGTAAGTAAATACACCACATTGATCAATAAGGGATATGATTTGTTTTGAATAAAATTCAAGTTTAGTAACATATGAATATGGGCAGATGTCAGAATAGTCTCCGATTATCATTATTATGATCAAACTTGAGTTTTCATTTCTCCCTCTTTTCCCAGTGGGGGACGCGTGATTCGAGTTTCTGGTCAGAACCTGGATGTCGTCCAGGACCCTCGCATCCGAGTCACATTGAGCCCTCTGGGGCCACAATTTCAGGGAAGAAAAAGGAGGAAGAGAACGAACGAGAGACAAATTGAGAGTGATGACAGGCTTTGGCTTCTCAAAAGGGAGCGGCGCATAGTTCCAGAATCGCGCTGTCCTGAAGACAGCATCTGTCATGTGAAGCAGGTATAGTCTAATAAATGCAAACAGTATGTTCATGTATATCTTGTCGAACTGTATTTATAGTCACATAATCCAGAAAGTGCATTTAAATCATCCATGTTTTTTCCCCGTTCAGACGGAGAATCACTGTGTGATCAACAGCTCCACTCTGCTCCTGTGTCCTACACCTGTGCTAGGCCCTGAAGCTCGCCATGCCACCGTTAGCGTCCATTTCCTGCTGGATAACCTCCACTTCAATTTTGAGGCGATCACCGGAAGCCCCTTCACTTATGAGCTAAACCCGATCCTTCACCCACTCAACCGCGAGGACCGCAGCAAACCCTACCTCCACAAGCCTGGCAGTATCATCTCTGTTGAGGTTACACATTATCCTTCACTTGTTAAAACAGAGCACACTGAGCTGGAGTACATATTCTTCCTTTCTCATCTACTATCACTTTTACATTTTCAACTGAAAATACATAAGTACATAAGGATGTGTTCAGTTTGTACTGTAATGTAATTAGCACATAGAATTTATTTTTCTGTTTCAATCGTAGCTTTTATTAGTGTATACGTATGAATTAAGCAGATACATACAACTACAGTTTGACTTTGGTGTAGGGAGAGAACCTGGACCTGGCCATTTTTAAGGAGGAGGTGGAGGCTCTGATAGGAGGCGGAGTGTGTGCTGTAAAAACACTCACCAGGAACCACCTTTACTGCGAGCCTCCAGCTCACCAGCCCTCAGTGTCTGCCACAAAGAAACGTGAGGCTGCAAATCCTCTGCTGGAGTTCACAGTGAGTCATTACATAGCTTCAGCTCTTTGCTTTTCACTCACTAGAACATGTAATCATATGCAGAATTATTGGCACCCTTCCTGAAATGTAACAAGAAGCCAATGGGGACATGAAGAGTTCTACATTTTCTACATTTATTAATTTATTAATTCATCAGTAGCAGCCTCTATATCCTGGTCAGGGACATGGTGGATCTAGAGCCTTTCCCAGGAACACTGGGCGTGAGAGGTGAGGACACTCCGCTCATCCACTTTCGCTCAGGCACACCGGAGGGCAATTTTAGTGCCACAAATCCACTGCCCAGTGTGTTTTAGATGTTAAAAAAAATCAGGATCAAGCTCAGGAGTGAACCAAGGATCCTGGAGTTTTCACTCCGCTGCCGCTATAGTCTCTATCAAGGCTGGAGAACAATTCTAAATGGATCTTGGACTTCATACGCCATCATAAAGAACATTTCAATATTTTCTTATTCTTGTACATATAGACTGCCAACTTATTTCAGTCCACAGACTCTCTGTAGTGTTTGAATCCAGACGCAGAGATGGGCATTGCAAAGTGTTCATTCTGTTTTCCATAACTATTTGATTTGATTTAGATGTGCAGTACCAGCCAAATGTTTGGACACATTTTCTAATTCAATGGTTTATTTTTAGTTTTATTACTTACACTTCATGTCTTAAAATAATGGAAAAAATTCCACTAATGAACTTTTGACCAGGTATACCCGTTAAGTGAAAAAAAAGCATTCCAGGTGACTGCCGCATGAAACTGGCTAAGATACCACCAATGGTGTGCAACTTAAACAGTGGTTATTTTGAAGAATCTAAAAAATGAAACATTTAGTTTTTTTAATGCTCTTTTATTTTATCACTTAATTCCACATATGTGCCATATTTATTATTTCATCGTTTTGATGCCTTCAGTATTGTTTCAATCAAAATAAAGAAAAACCTGAGAATTTGTAGGTGTGTTCAAACTTTTGACTGGTACTGTATGTTTGGGGTAATCCAGGATAATGGTTCTACCAGTCCAGTGTTTCATAACGCCATCGGTCATCACCAGAACACTGGTTCTTTTTCCAGCTGTGTCAGATGTAAATTGTACCTTGTTGTCTTGAATGTTGTAAACAATTTTCAAATTGTCCACATGTTCACTGGGGGAAAACCAGCCTATTTTTAGTTGAGTCCAATGATTAGTTTTTTGACAATGATTCCTCAAAATGTAATTTGAACCTCTACTATTTATTTCCATGTGTTAAGTTTCACATGACAGACTCTACTATTATATAAACAACTTGGGTTCAAATAACTTGTGCTCCTTTTTAAAATAAAAAATGATAGAAAGCGAAATAAAAATGAATGAAGTAAAAAATAGAAATTAAAAATGAATGAAGAAAGAAAGAAAGATAGATAGCACACCCTGTGTTATATGTGTATAGGTACGGATGGGGAATCTGAACTTCTCCTTGGGAAAGGTGCAGTATGAGTCGCTGGGCCAGACCTTGTTTCCTTTGGAAGCTCAGGTGGGCGTTGGAGTCGGTGCCTCTGTCGTGGCTCTTATTGTACTGGTTATCGTGCTTATATACAGGTACAACTCACAACAAGATTAACTGTAGTAAGTTCTAATCCTTGGTGATAGTTTTGTGTGTGTCCATGAATGCTTATGCATGTATTTGTATATATGTGTGTGTGTGTGTCTATCAGGAGGAAGAGTAAACAGGCTCTAAGGGATTACAAGAAAGTTCAGATTCAGCTAGAGAACCTAGAGACCAGCGTGAGAGATCGCTGCAAAAAGGAGTTCACTGGTATCACACTCTTGTAGAAAATGTATACAGTATATTTTTCTCTTTAAATTGTTGTCTCTTCAAAATCTAAATATTGTGTTTATTGATAGATTTGATGACAGAGATGATGGACATGTCTAGTGACCTGGTGGGCTCAGGGATTCCCTTCCTGGACTACCGCAGCTATTCTGAGAGGATATTCTTTCCTGGCCACCGGGAGTTGCCACTGAAGCGGGATCTGGATGTGCCAGCTTGTCGCAGGACTTCAGTAGAGCAGGGCCTCATCCAGCTCTCAAATTTACTGAACAGCAAGCTGTTCCTCATCAAGGTAGCTTACGCTACACAAGAAAAAATAGTTTAAATGCTGACGTGATGTGGAAAAGAGTGCTTGTTGTATACTGATGTCGAATGTGTGTGTACGTGCAGTTCATCCACACTTTGGAGAGCCAGAGGACGTTCTCTCCACGGGACCGTGCATACGTGGCCTCCCTCCTTACAGTGGCTCTGCATGAGAAGCTGGAGTATTTCACTGACATTTTGAAAACCCTGCTGGGTCACTTGGTGGAGCAGTACACCACCAAAAACCCCAAACTCATGCTGCGCAGGTTAGTGATACATGATAGATCTAAAAATGTTCACAATTTGTATGTAGATCTGAAAGATTCAGATGAGACATATGAAGCAGACGTGAATTTCCTTTTTGTACGGTGGAAAACGTTCATGAGGAAACTGCTACCTGACTGGTAGTGAAACATTAGAGAAGGATCTGTCTGCTGTCTCACAGCCGACAAAACACACCTACTTTACAGCATGACCTACCCACTTTAGTACACGTCATGCCCCTGAGACAGTACTTGTTAACAGCCAGAAGTTCCTAATCCAAAGCATAAACCAAACCCAAACCTTAACCCTAAACCAAGCCCTAAGTCTAACTTTAACCCGAGGACTATTAAGCTTGGCGTAGTGAGCAAAATGGCAGCTCTTAGAAGTGGATGTGTCATGTAGTAGACGTGTCATGTAAGCACTTTGTGTCCGCAGTTAGACCTTCTTGAAACTTGAAGGCTTCCACCAGCCAGTCTGTTAGTACTTTCCTCATGAATACCCATAGGTTTTCCCCGGGCACCCTGCAAAAAGGAAACTCGTAAAGGACCAGAAGATGGTTTATCTGAGAGAAAAATATGAACATCTAGTTTATCTGTGGCAATCAGCAAATGTACACCAGCAGCAACTGGTCACACCATGGTAGCATTTTCCATTTAGTTTAGTTGGTTCCATTTCCCAGTGGAGCCATGGCAAAAGATTTCCATAAATTTGGACAGCAGGGGATAGATTAAAGTTTTGACTTTACCGTTTGGTTCTTATTCCCACATGACACCATTACAGCATAATAGCGGTAAATAAACAGTATGAGTTTGAATGCGGTATTAGAATGGGGTATTAGAAGACTTCATCAACACACCCTTCATTTCAACTGCTTTTCATTTGTATTGCAGGACTGAGTCAGTGGTGGAGAAGCTGCTAACAAACTGGATGTCCATCTGCCTTTATTCATTCCTCAGAGTGAGTTCCATATATTAACCAATGCTCTTACCCCATTGAACCTGCCCCCCAATCTCAGTTTTCTGCAAAAAAAAAAAAAAAAGTGAAATTGAACCACTACTACAAACTTTAATTAGTTTGTAACTGCTCTACACAGGATTGTGAGCTCAGCGGTGTATTGTATTTCACTAAGTTTCTTTGTATAACACAGGAATCTGCCGGTGAGTCTTTCTATATGTTATTCCGAGCCATAAAACACCAGGTGGAAAAGGGTCCTGTGGATGCAGTAACTAGCAAGGCCAAATACACACTCAATGACAACCGGCTACTGCGTGATGATGTGGAGTACCACACAGTGGTAAGAAATACACCCAATGGAATGGTTTTGGTAACATAGTCCATTGTCTTCCTTTGTGTATTTGCATGTAGTCTTATATATAGACACAAGTGAATATGTTATCAAAGTTTTACAGACAGTTCTTCATAAAGGACTATAACAACCCTCTGTGCTTCAGAGGAACAAATGGTGCATTACATCCACACCTTGTGTATTTACGCTTCAGACACTGAATGTCCTGGTAACCAGTGGAGACACAAATGAGTCTCAGACAGTTCCTGTAAAAGTGCTGGACTGTGACACCATCACACAGGTGAAGGAGAAAATCCTGGAGCATACATGGAAGGGTACATCATACTCTCAGAGACCCTCCACAGACTCAGTGCACTTAGGTAAGAGCACCTGCAGCCACTTGCATTAGACACGTGTTCAACGAATACACTGCAGCACTGTGAACCCTGACTTAAAGCATGATGTCAAATATTAATGAAGAAAGCTCACGTTGTGGCATGTTGTGAAATCTTTCCGTAATCATTAGCATTTTTTAGTTGTACAGCATCTTCAAGGAAGGAGATGTTCATATTGACTCTTTTTCATTGTAGAATGGAGGGCTGGGATGGCAGGACACCTAATCCTGTCCGATGAAGACCTGACGTCAGTAGTGCAGGGTTCATGGAAACGCCTAAACACTTTGCAACACTACAAGGTCCAATCTATATATTTTAGTATAGTGTTATGTTATTTTTTTCCTACTAATCAACTACTTTACAGACAATTTCAATGTTTGTTTAAATTTCGCGCTACAAATATGACATTATGAATGTGACAAATTGACAGTTTTAATGTAAAATCTGAAGCTTCACCTTTAAGGTCCATTATGTAGGATTCAATGACCTGAATGCTCCTCCCTGACCCCTCCCTTCACAAGCATGTATCAGAACATACAGTAGCCATATGAATTACAGTGGCCGTATTTCCAAGTACTTACATTCACACTCATTTGCATTGTCCCTGCTAAATAATAAGTATGATCCATTTTTCACGATTTGTTAGCCAGTACCAGTAAACAGTAAACAGTAAAACTGACTTCTCTTATTTCTTCTTCCTTGTCTTTTCCTTCCCTTCATCCTAAACATGAAATGCGGATGGCACTCTTACTAGAGGTTTGTCTGTTAGGCGCTACTGTAGCAGTGCAGCATAGCAGCTTGTAGAGGTGGACCCACACCCTAAATACTGTATATATAAAGAGCTCATTCCAAAAACACAATAATTCATAGTTACAGGTAATTATACACTAATGAAATTGGTATATTATAGAATATGTACTCCATTTCTGCCAATAGATACCCTCAAAATCCTACATAGTGGACATTTAAACATCACCTTCATCTCCATCCATCCATCCATCCATCCATCCATCCATCCATCTATCTATATATTTATTTATTTGTTTGTTTGTTTATGCGTGTTCCTTCTAAGGCAATATCACCAGTGACTGTCATTATTCTGTTTTAGTTAGAGAGATCAAAGAAATTGTGTGGTATCTCCAAATGTTCAAAATGTATTTAAACAATAGCCAATGTAATATGGAACAAGATCCTTTTCTTTACCATGAAAGGGCAGACTCGTTGCTATATTCCTTTAGAAGCAGCTTCATGTCCCTGGTGAAGCAGTGTCAGTGTCAAGGCTCGTAAATGAAACACAACTTGACATTTCTCAGCCTATAGGTGACACCTAAATCTCTCCTGCTGTAATTAATGCTGTGCACATCTCTGACATTAGAGAGGTTTTTGATGTCATTTGAGTAAACGACAGGTCACCAGTAAAAATTGATGTAGCCATAATTTCATAATCTATGTTGTTGATTTTGTGTTTGCAGCTGATAGATTGACTAATCCTTGGACCAACTAATCCTTGGTTGTAATAACATTGGTTCTGATTACTGTATCAGGTTCCCGATGGTGCCACAGTAACACTGGTTTCACGACAGTCCAAACACGTCCACAGCGACAGCCATGACTACATACCAGGAGAGAGTGAGTCTCACAGTACACTGCACTGGTAATAAGATTTATAGGAATGTTTCCACTTACTCTCTTTCATGCTCCCTGTCTGTCTGTCTGTCAGAAACTCCTATGCTGGAGGATGGGGAGGAAGAAGGGATGAGACTGTGGCATCTGGAGAAAGCCAGTGAAGAGCATGAGCTGTCCAAACACAGGCGAGGGAGTCTGAGAGAAAGAGAGCGAGAGAGAGCCAAGGCCATTCCAGAGATCTACCTCACACGCCTGCTGTCTATGAAGGTTGTACACACACATACACGCTGGTATTGCTATGCTTGTGAGGACCTTCCAGTGACATAATGGTTAAGCTAATTAACACTATGCCTGCACCTACACCTAACCCTAACCTTAACCTCAGTAGTGAAATGGAAACTTAAAAAAGTAAAAATAAATAACACTTTCCTTGTAGGGGATATCCATGGAATGGTGCTCCATGGTGGGTTTACCATGATGGGTTTACTATTCTTTCACCTTTAGGAAATGCTTTTGCCTGGTTTAGTTTACTATTTTTTTCTATTTTGTAAAAAAGCATTTCAGGCTATTACAAATGAAAATAATAACAGTGGGAGTGGCTGGGATTGGTCAAGTGTTTCTTCAAGAGAGGGTTGGATTTTGTCAGAATTTGGTCAGAATTTCTTTTCGGAATTTTCTTCCAGAATTGTTGCACCACCATAGCAGTCAAGCCCGTCTTTCATGACCTAAACATAGATATTAAAGGTCCAGTATGTAGGCTTTAGGTGGATCTATTAGCAGTAATGTAATATAGTATTGATAAGTATGTTTTCATTTACCTGTCACTACGAATCATTGTGTGTTACGTAAGCTTAGGATGAGGCCTTGATATCTGTGTAGGGCGCGGGTCCACCTCTACAGAGCCGCCATGTGGTGCTGCTTCAGTAGCACAGGATATAAAACTACTGGAGGGTGCCTTCTGCGTTTCACGTTTTTACAAGTGGCAGCATGAATCCTGAAGGAAGCACCAGAAGGATGACAAAGAAGAGGAAAGGAAGAAGAAATAAGAGGAGTCAGTATTTGCTGGTGCTGGCTTACAAGTTTGAGAAGCCAAATTTTGAAAAATTAAGGACCATTCTTATTATTTAGCGCAGACAAAAGCAAGGGAGTGTGAATGTAAGTTCTCTGAAGAACACTGACACCTGACAGCCACAGTACACTCTAATACATGCTTGTGAGAGGTAAGGGAGGGGCATTTGGTTGGATGGTTGGTTGAATCCTATATAGTGGACCATTAAAGTAGTAACTGGTACATGCTCTAACATGACTGTCTCTGTGTTGCAGGGCACATTGCAAAAGTTTGTAGACGACTTGTTCACCGTGATTCTTAGTACCAGTCAGCCAGTTCCTCTGGCTGTAAAATATTTCTTTGATCTGTTGGATGATCAGGCAGCACAACACAATATCACTGACCCTGAAACCATCCACATCTGGAAGACAAACAGGTACTTGTTCCATAATATAATACTGCTTTATCAGCTGTTAGGGAATAAAAGCTGATTGTCTGTCATGCTGTGGAATAGACAAACTGATACTGAAGCAGCAAATGACTTGTGTGTCAATGATTTGCAGTCTACCACTGAGGTTCTGGATCAATATCCTGAAGAACCCACAATTTATCTTTGATGTGCCGACCTCAGACAATGTGGACGCAGTGCTGTCTGTTATCGCTCAAACCTTCATGGACTCGTGCACAATCGCTGACCACAAACTGGGCAGGGTAAGCCAATCAGGAAGGAGAAAGCCAATCAAAAGGAGAAGCTTTACACAGCTAGAAAACTGGAGCAAACAACAGAATATATTGGTTATATTCATAGGTTTTTTAAGCTATAAGCTGTTTTTTTTTTTCTTACATATGTATTTCCTTGTACAGGATTCTCCTATTAACAAATTGTTGTATGCTCGAGACATCCCACGCTACAAACAGATGGTGGAAAGGTGAATGTTTTCCCCTGTTCTTTTAATTCATATAGTTGTTTTTTTGTGGGTGTGGTGAATTCCAGAATTATTAGCATCCTTTAACTAAAAAAGGGAATGCCGTTTCAATAGATTACGTACAGTGATTCGAAATTTTTCGAAAGAAAGATGGTAATGTTCATGCAACAAAGATTGATTAACCTTTTGTTTTTAAATAACAGTATTTTTAATTTGTAAATCTTTTATAGAGCAATGCTGGACAATTTATCAAAGGCTTAAAGTAACGTTTTGTCTTTACATGAAAGAGAGAAAAACCCTCAATTATCCTTATTATTATTATTATTATTTTTTTATCCTTACCTTGCGAGTTAAAACACATTCATAACATTTTGAGTTGAGTTAAGCATGTTTATTGAGCATTTAACTGAAATTCCAGTATTTAGACCTAAAATGTAACTGTTAAGGTTAATGTTAAGAAGTTATGTGTGAAATTTCACGTGAGGTGGAGTTTGCCTAAAACAGACTTTGGTATGATTCTGACCCTGAAACTTCTGGTTTTGGGTCGTAAATATGCTCAAAATCCTGTGGAGGCCAATATTATATACATGAATATGACAGTTTTTCTTAATTATCGTTGTCGTATCTTGTAAACTTTACATGTCGTCCATGTAAAGTTTACTTTTCTGCACAGGAGACATTAGAGGAGATGACATCATAATCCGAGCCATTACCTGGATTAGATCAGATTAGATTCAACTTTATTGTCATTGAGCAGAGTACAAGTACAAAGCCAAGAGCAGCAGTTAGCATCTAACCAGCAGTGCAAAAACAGCAAGTCGCATTAGCTGCAAGGTGCAAAGCTGCAAGGTGCAAAGAGACAACTTATGTCAAGGATATTATTTGAAATTATTATTGATAAAATTTTGTTTACAGTGAGCACGAAGCATAGCTTCTAGAGCACATCGAATTAACAGAAAATAATGAAATAAAAGCTTGATTAAATAGATTGTATCTCATGCACACATTACACAAACCTTTATGTAATAAAGTTTTGCTTAATTAATATCTAATCATGATTAATGTGATTTATTATTATTATTATTATTGTTATTATTATTATCAGTACTAGTTTCTGGATATTATTATGATAATATAATATAATATATAATCTGGATAATATGTTAGATATTTATTTCAGTGCTTGTCATTTTCTTATATACATATGACATATATTCATATTTATCATATTATTACTCGTTTTATTTATCATTTATAATTGTCTTGGTTTTGTTACATCATATGCACATCTTCAGTGCGTATTTTTATCCCATTTTTAAGGTTAAAATGCAAGTCTTTTGCTTAATGGCAGTGGTTTTAGTTGTTATTAAATAGCCCAGTCTCATATCATTGGGGGATCGTAAGTTTGAATCCCAGAGATTCCATAGCCATCCGTGGCCTGCAACTGAAGAGAGCAAAATTGGCCTGTTCCAATTTTGGGAGAGGTGGCATACCCTTTCTCCTCTGTTAATTACAGCAACACTAGCTAATCATAGGTGTCTGTGAGCTTCATGTTCCTCAGTGTACCCTGTCTTGCACCCAAAGTTGGCCTGGGATTGGCTTCAGCTTCCTAGTGACCTGCAATGGATTAGCGGTATAGAATATGAATGAATGAATGAATGAAAAACTTCCAACAGTCTCACATATTCCACCCATTAGGGTAACTGAGGATATTTCTCTTCTCTAGTAAAAAAATCTTTGATTAACTACAAAGGCTAAAAAAAACATTTTAACTACAAACTTATCTCCACTTCAAAAAAAAAAAAAAACACTTTTGTCCAGTAAGCTCAGTTTCAAATGAACTGTAATTAGCTGGGTTCAGCAAGGACAAGCTAACTAATATTTTGTATGTGTTTTATTTTTAAGGTTGCAACTTTTCATTACAGTATTTTGATCTGCATTAATGTGCCATAAAAGTACCATTTACATTAATTAACCTGCATTAACCTGTGTTCATGCAGTCAACAAGTACAATTAAGCCCACAATTACAAAAATGAATGTTAATTAACATGTTTGTGACCAAGAAAATAAAGCAGGGATCAAATAAAATAAAGTTTAGTCTGCTCTGTGGCTGATGACGTTCTTATTTTTATACAGGTATTATGCAGATATAAAGCATACTATTTCTGCCAGCGACCAAGAAATGAACTCTGTTTTGGCCGAGCTGTCCAGGGTAAGCGAGACCTCTTGTCTTCTCTTTATTATTATAGATGCTACATTGGTACTCGTTTTGTCTGGACATTGTGTCACTGAGCTCTAGTTGATTACTGGGGAATTAGCATGAAAATGACAATTATCTAGTGTATCTGTTTACCTGTATCTGTATCTGTGGCCTATACGGTCTTTCAGCTCAATGATCTATTTCTCATACTTCCATTTTGCTCTTGCAGAATTACTCAAGTGAAGTGAATCATCTAGTGGCCTTGAATGAGTTATACAAGTACATCAACAAATATTATGATCAGGTAACAGGTCTGTTCTAATCAACAGTCTTGGGGAAAAAGGAAGAACACCCTCCTTAAATTCTATGTGTTTATTTATCACTGGTGTCTGTAAATACACACATACCCTCAGATGAAAACCAAAAAACATAACAGATATCAATATGTAGTCATTTTCTCTT
>JAOVYU010000024.1:14166336-14176751 GCA_025674565.1 Synodontis membranacea
ATGAAGACATGTTATCATTTAGTGTAACCTAGCATCAGACCCGGGACCTGATGAAAATGAGTGTTTACAATGACAGAGCTCCTGAGTGTTAGTGCTCAGGTCAGGACTGTTGATAAGCACCAGGGGTGGTTTGCTTTAACATGCTGCATATGTAGTAAGTGTGTAAGTAAGTACAGACATGCAGTCACAGAGTGCTGTACAACAGAATATAATAAAAATGAATAAGAGAACTAAATGAGAAACTTCAAGAGTAAAATATAACAAATCATTAAAATACAGAAAAGGTACAAAAAGGTTTTTAAAAGAGGCCAGAGAGTCAGCCGAACACAATTGGGGCAGGTTATTCCAAAGCCTCAGTGCCACAGACTGAAAGGCTCTGTGCACCCTTGTCTTCAATCTCATGTGAGGAACATCTAGCAAATTTTGAGCCTATTTTGAGCCAATTTCTAAGAAAAAAATGGGATAGAGACACTGGAGATTGTCCATTTAGTGCTGTATATACAACAAGAATTTGTAGTACTGTACTTTGTAGTACTGTAGTAGTGGTAGCTCAGTGGTTAACACATTGGACTATTGATCAGAAGGTTGTGAGTTCAAATCCTAGTCTCACTATGACTGCCACTACTGGGCCCTTGAGCAAGGCCCTTAACCCACAAGTGCTCAGTTGTATAAACTGTGATATATGTAAGTCGCTCTGGATAAGGGTGTCTGGCAAATGACTTAAATGTAAATGTAAGAATTTTAAAATAAATGATAAAATCCACCGGGAGCCAA
Organism: Synodontis membranacea; assembly: GCA_025674565.1. Classification (NCBI taxonomy): domain Eukaryota; kingdom Metazoa; phylum Chordata; class Actinopteri; order Siluriformes; family Mochokidae; genus Synodontis; species Synodontis membranacea. Next base: position 14,167,111 of record JAOVYU010000024.1, read on the forward strand.
TGTATAGAGTATAAAACAGGGCTAATATGGCCAGCCGTTGAGACTATAGGTCACAATTTAGAAATGTTCCTTAAATGAAAGTAACAGGAACAAGAAATTGATTTTACATGCGTTTTTCTATGTTTGTTTAATAAACCATCATTGTGAACACCTTGGTTTCACCAAAAATGACTAATGCAGGATTGTGGCTGTAGCTCATTCTTTCTTTACTTACTTTCCATACATACTTACTCATCTGGAAGGTGGTAAATTAAGTAATTCTTAGGTAGTAAATGTACAGTAAATGCCAGTAGATTTTTAATATGATCGTAATGTCCACATGGTCATAAATTTTACTGTTGGTCTTCTGCTGAAAACATTGGATGACTTCTAAGAGCTGACCAGTGCAGGAAAAAATATTTAGTCCCTTTCTAATTATCATCACCATTAAAATTATTAGTAAAGTGTTAGATTGGACACTTTTGCAAGACATTTGCAGCCCTCTATTTTTGCTTTTTTAGGTCAAAATTTCATTCTTTTTTTTTCCATTTTCAGTCGAAATATTTCAGTGACGTAAGTAGATATTAACTACGTTGCTACTAAAGATAGCTTAACTACTAAAGATAGCTACGTTGAACATTATTAGATTATATTTCACAAATGACCCCAAAACATTCTCCATTTACTGTGACAGAAGGAAAGAGCAGCTTAGATGGAAAGATGTTGCTGAAACGTGTTGCTGGCATCAAATTCAAAATAGCATATACTTTTCCCAATAAAAAAATCAAATTTTTTCACTCAGCATTTGATATGTGGTCACATTCAGTTTTAGACAAAATTTAATCAAGGTCTTTATCATTACAGTCCTAGTCTGCTTGGACTATTGTATTACCTTAATTTTTCACTCTCTTGTACCTCACTTCCAGATAATTGCCGCTCTAGAGGAAGACTCAACTGCTCAGAAGATGCAGCTGGGCTATAGGCTTCAGCAGATTGCAGCAGCTGTGGAGAATAAAGTTACTGACCTTTGACCTGCTAACTCAGGCTGAAATTTAAGGAGGGCGAAAACGAAGTAAGAGCAAAGGACAGAGACAAAGCTCAGACTTCCATAAGCGTGAAGGCACAGACTGGAACCTCTGATTTCCTCACAGGAGATTTAATGGGAGATATTATGTGGACAGGTGCATCCTAAAGGCAGAGTGGCTACAGTTATATTTGGGTGTTACGGTTCTTTATAATGCCCAGCGAATCTCACTGCAGCCATCTGTCCAACCAAGTCTAGTCTGTAAAAGAGGTCGAGATGTAGTTCCAGCTCAGCTGCTCAGTGACGTTTCATATTTGCAACATGCTAGCAGGCTTGTCTGGATCGCCACTGGACTATTTGTGAAAAGCTTCTGAAAATCTTAAAATAATTTAATCTTGATTTGTTTTTTTGTAAATCTCTTCATTGCACTTAAGGAGCTTAAGGTCTTTTTTCCTCACATATTTGAAGGATGATCTAGCTTCATATTAGCTTTTTAAAAGATGTCTTATTAAAAACACTGCACACACGGTTTGTTATACATGAGCCCTACCATCTCCTTTTTTATTAGTTTTGTTATTTACCTGACTTAAGCCTAAGTCGTCTGTTGTCTTTCTAATGTGCAGAAATATCTCCGATAAAACCGTACACATTGCATGTATTGAAATTGCACAGTAATATGAGCAGTTTTCCAGAGTTCATGTGCATTTCTGCTGGACAGCAACACACCGTTAAATATACATGAAAGTGCTCACTGTGTAAAGAGTGACTATAACAGCTTCTGCAAAATAAAAGGTACGTTTGGACTTTCGGACTCCACTCTCTGATGCTCTGATGAGACGTATGATGTACTGTAAGCTATATTCAGCCTTATCCAGTCTTAAGATGACATGATAAGTAAAGCAGGGACAAATACTATCCCATTAAATGTATGAATTAAAATGTTTGCTCAGCTTTTAACAAGAGTGAAGATAAAGGAAGCATTTTTGTTTGGCTTAATGGCACTATATTGTCATATAACATATGTTAGATGATAAAATGCACTTAACAGAAACTGACAACTCCTGTACATATGCATCATCTTTAGAAATGAGTCCATGGAAGTAACACTCGACGAGGTTTCTGAAGGAGCAACAGAAGTAGATTGAAATTGTAACATAGTTTGTGTTTTATCACGTCCACAACTTTGCTATGCATAACTGTTATCATAAGCACAATTTCTGAACACTAACCTATACAACATTTACTTTTCATGCTCTGTGCCATAAAGCTCTTACAGCACACCATTACACAGCACCGCATGATGATATCCATTTGCTTCTTGTTTCTGGGGGAAAAAAGAAAAGAAAACCTTTTTTAAGGTCATTTTGCAATGTAGTTCTCTTACAGGTTGGGATTGTTGTGCAGTTATAATTTAGGCCCTGTAATCACTGAAAAATTGTTAATAATTAGCCTGGTAGGATCATGTAATGTATACCAAAAGGCTCAGTTACAAGCAAATGATATTCTCTTCAGTGCTTAGAAAAACTATTGACACATTGAATATTATGTTGAGCAGCTTTTATATAGAAATGAAAATAAAGCTTCGTCTGGACTTAATCAAATGATTAATCAAATGATATATCCATGAAGCCAAGTAAAGCACAGCACATTAAGCATGCCATAGTGAAGATCATTTCAGTATGCATGAACTCTTTCATAATTCTTTACATGTATTTCATGGTTGCTTTTAATGAACAAAATCTGAATATACAGGTTCACTGATGTCCCTGTGTGACAACACTGCTTACAATGTACCTGTTCAATGTGCCAGAATTTTTTATTTATTTATTTATGTAGTTTCTCACTGGCTGCTAGAAGTTGGGAAGACCAAATTGTCCCTCTTTTTAATTGCTTGCTTTGAACCCTCCATGTCTAGTTGTGGGGTACAAATGTACAAGTCTTAATTTCAGTGTACTTGACATGACATATATAGTGTTATTTTGTAAATCGTGCTTTGGTCATGTGGAGATTTTGAGCTGTTCCTGAGCATATCATATACACACTGTCATTTTTCCCCTGGGCTTTTATATTGTAAATAGTGATGTAATCAACCATATGCTTTCTGAGCTGTTGAGATGTAGTTATGTGTGGATTGTCCATTAAATAAAGCTGTAAGCCGTCTGTCGTTTAATTTAATAATCTGTCTCTGTACGATCAATGCCATGCCTAATGACTCAGCAAGCTTGTCATGAACTTAACAAAAGGAGGGAACTATTACAATATCTTTAATTATTTATCAAACCTCCCAATAAGGGCATGTGTTTTAGGTAGTTTATCAATCAAGCATGAAGTCCAGCAAGATTCAAATTCATGCCTTCTATTCTTGCTCAATAGTGAAAAAAACTACAGAAGCATGATACAAAATTTGCAAAGTTTAGGGCAACAAAGCAGTTGGCATTAATCAAGAACTGGTGCACTGTTTCGAAAAGGTAAATTCGAGCTAGATAATAAGCCAAGAAGTGGTAGAACAAAGGAAACAGAAGACTGGGAGCTGCAAAATCTGTTGGACGAAGATGCGACACAATCAACTCAAGAGCAGGACGTTTGAAAATAGATCATTCTACTGTTCTAATGCATCTGAAGGCAATGGGAAGGATTCTGAAAGTTGGTTCCACATGAACTTTCAAAGAGAAAAATCGCTCAAAGACTTAACACTTTACAGGTGCCTTTATTACAAGCTGCTCCATCCTGGAGAAACTGTCAAACTCCGAATGTTACAATACGCAAGGTCATGTGATGGAAAAGCAAAAGATTTCAAGCCTTGGATGGGGAGTTTTACCACATTAAGCCTACTCACTGGATATAGCAACTTCAGATTTCCAGTTGTTTAGGTCACTGCAGCATACACTCTCTGGCCAACATTTAAAAAACATTGAGACTATATGAAATTGCATAGATTAATTCATTCCCTCAAAATGCATTCCCTCAAATCATTCTTTCGCGATGGTATTCATTCTTTGACAAATAAGTGGCAGAAAGTCATAGAATCAAATGGCAATTACTCTCTCTATGCATTATTTTAGAAAATCACAAATAAAATGTATCTAAAATGGCCATGAACTTATGCACCACCCTAATGTGATTCTTCCCCAAACCATTGCCACAAAAATTAAAGCATACATTTGTATAGGCTGCTTTTGTATGCTGTAGCTTTGCAATTTTCCTTCACTGGAACTAAGAGGCCCAAACCTGCTCTGGCATGACAATGCCCCTGAGCACAAAATGAAATTCATGAAGACATGGTTTGCCAATGTTGGAGTGGAAATACTGCACTGAACACTTTTAATGTGTTACATACACCACTCACATGACCGCAAGAGGATCCGGAAGTAATCGCGGCACGGGAATATAAACAAGGATCCGCCATCTTGCTCTCTGTCATTGTATTATGACCAAGCTCCTTATCACCAACTCTTCTCATCTCTGTGAGTACTCACCTTTCGGTGCTTATATTCCTTTGGTGTGTGTTTGTCAAATGTGGATTTCCTGGTGGGAATTCTTACTCTCTTCCTAGAGTGTTCATAGAATAAATCGCATGGTAATCTGACTCACTCATGCTACTCCGTGTTTGGGTTTACCGACTGCGCTACAACGGATTTACAGCCAGCCGCCTTTTGCTCTTCGGCATCCCCCATCGCCTGATCTCCGTGAGAGAATGACAGAGCCACAAGCTGTAAACCCAGCGGAGTTCACCTCGCTCTAGAGCTAGAGCGCATGTGCATTGAGCTTGCTTCACATCGCCAAGCTCTCAGCGAACACTCATCTGCCCTCGCCGAGATCGCTCAGCTCCCTGCTGAACTGGCGACTCTCCACAGCCACCCTTCCGCGCTGGCCTCTGCGCCTACTGTCGCAGCCACAACCGCCGCCGCGCCACGCACACCGCAAGCTGCAGTGCGCTTCTCTCCTCCTCTACCAGAACCTCAACTGGCACTTCTGGAAAAATGAAATGGCATTGAGGGCAAGTGTGAAGTGTTTCTAACCGCTCTGGATCTCATCTTCGAACTATAGCCGGAGCACTACTCCACCGACCATCTCTTTCACCACCTGTGGACAACTCTGGAGCCGGGGAACCCATGCAGTTAGGACGCGCCTCCCTGACACCTGCAGAGAGACATTGGCACTTTAAGGAAGGCCTCTGTGCCTACTGTGCTTCCCCAACGTACCACTGCGCCATCTGTCATCTCCATCCGGGAAATGGGCAGGCCCAGTGAGCGGTGCTGGATGCTCGCCGGGTTCCATCTCCATCTCCGCTATTTCCCCGCCAATTCCCGCCTCACAGTGCAGGCCCTTCTCCAGTTTGGCTGCAAACAGATGGCAATCTCTGCCTTCATGAATTTGATCAACATTTTGCTTGCCGGTCAGGGATGAAACTAGAGGCGTTATCCCAGCCAGTTGATATCAATGCTGTTGATAGTCGGCCCCTCACCTCCAGTCCCATCACTCTCCGCACTGTACCCATCACTCTCACCATCTCGGATCACTCAGAGAAGTTGGAGTTCTACATCAGCTCCGTTTACTCTCCACCCATCATTCTCGGTTACCCCTGGCTCCTTCAACATGATCCTCTCATCTCCTGGACGGGCAATCGCATCCTCCAGTGGGGACCGACCTGTTGGGAGCTGTCTCTCAGAGTCGGCTGGGACGTGCTCAGGGGAGTCCGAGACCCCCAATGTCGAGCGCCTAGCCATCTCTGAGGAGTACCGGGACCTAGCGGGGGTCTTCAGTAAGAGACGGGCGGTCCTACCTGGCTCCTGGCCCCTGCGGGGCCATCTCATTTTACTATCAGCTGTCGAGAACCAGGAGATTGAGGAATACATCGCCCTGCGCCATCTCACCATCAGATCCTCCTCATCCCAAGCAGCTGCCGGGTTTTTCTTTGTCAAAAAGAAAGATGGTTCTCTTCATCCATGTGTCAACTATCTGGTTCTCAATCGCATTACGGTGAAAAACTGCCACCCTCTGTCACTTACCAACACTGCCCTGGACGCCCTCTCAGGGGCCACCTACTTTACCAAACTGGACTTACGCAACGCATACAACCTGGTTCACATATGGGAGGGTGACGAATGGAAGACCACCTTTATCACTCCTACTGGACACTACAAGAGTCTAGTCATGCCCTTTGGCCTCTGCAATAGTCCAGCTGCCTTTCAGCACCTCATAAACGATGTCCTTCGTGACATTCTGGGTTGTTGGGTCTTTGCCATCCTTATCTTTGCCATCTTTGCCAGTGGATGATATCCTCATCTACTCTCGCACCCATCACAAGCACATCCAGCACCTCTGGGCCGTTCTTCAGAGGTTGTTCACCCACCAACTGTTCTGTAAGTTGAGAAATGCAATTTTCACCAGCGTTCTGTCATCTTCCTGGGCTTTGTCATCTCTCCCCAGGGCGTGGCCAAATAGCCCCAGAAACTGGACGCTGTGTGGAACTGGCCCATACCCAGTACACTTAAACAGCTCCAGTGGTTCCTGGGGTTTGCCAACTTCTACTGCCGCTTTATCCGGGGCTTCAGTTCAGTTGTGGACCTCTGATGACCCTGACCAAACCCTCCGGAGGACCCTTCACTCTCACCCCTGAAGCGGCCACCACCTTCAGACACCTCTGTTCTTCCTTCACCTTGGCTCCTCTTCTTCTCCACCCGGATGCCAACAAACCTTTTGTGGTTGAAGTAGATGCCTCGGATGTGGGTGCCAGGGCCATCCTCTCCCAGCAAGGTCCAGACCAGAAACTGCACCCTTGCAGTTTCTTCTCCAGAAAACTCCACCCAGCAGCACTACGGGGTAGGAGACTGGGAGCTGCTGGCCATCAGATGGGCTCTGGAGGAATGGCGTCACTGGCTACAGGGCAGCAGTGACGCGTTCACTGTCTAGACAGACCACCAGACTCTCCTTTCCATTCAACAAGCCAAACAGCTCAACCCCCGACAGGCACAGTGGGCACTGTTCTTCGAGCAATTCAACTTCCACCTCTCTTACTGCCCGGGGTCCAAGAACACCAAGACCGACACCCTCTCCCAGCAGAACGAGCGTGAAACCTCCCGGGCGGATCCCGCGTCTGTCATCAAGCAACACCACATCATCACTCCCCTTCGCTGTTACCTGGAGACACGGATCCGCCAGGCCTCCGACCGCAGACGCTCACCTGGAGTCACTCTTTGGCCCTGGCTGGTCACCCTGAAGAACAGGTCACACATTGCCTTGGATTTCATCACGGGACTTCCTCCTTCTGAAGGCAAGGATACTATACTCACCACTGCTGAGATCGTCCTAGAGCACGTAGTCTGTTTGCATGGGTTCCCCAAGGACATCGTCTCGTCTCACTGCCTGGTTCTGGAAGGCCTTCTGCTGTCTGATCAATGCCACCCGCAGTCTGTCCTCTGGCCATTACCCCCAGACTAATGGTCAGATGGAACGGACCAACCAACAACTGTAGTGCTACCTAAGATGCTTTGTCGCCGATCGTCAGCACTCCTAGGCCAGATATCTTACCTGGGATGAGATCTCCCACAACCTGCACACCTCTTCTGCCACCAAGTTCAGTCCCTTCAAGGTGTGTCATGGGATCCAACATTCCATCTTTGACCACCAGGAACCCAACGGTTGGTCCACTGGTGCCGGTGACTCCGGACACTAGCATGCCGGGCCATTACACAAGCCAATCAATGCTACACGGAACAACACTGTCTCCGGCACCCCCAGGACGATTGTCACCGAATCTAGGGAACTCACCTCTCGCTACATCAGACCTTATCGTGTCACCCACAGGATAAACCCTGTCACCTACAGACTCCAGCTGCCTGCCTCCCTCCGGGTCCACCCCGTCTTCCATATCTCTCAACTCAAGCCCCTCACCCCATTTCCTCTCATACCTGCCACCCCCAACCCCCCAGGCCCCCACATCATCAACGGTGGTCCTGCCTACACTGTACGCCTCTTCTCATCTCTGTGAGTTCTCACCTTTCGGTGCTTATATTACTTTGGTGTGTAATGAGTAGTGGAGCATTTGATAACAGCTAAGGTGGACTAAATCTGGAATAATAAATTCAAAAAGCACATATTCGCGTGATGATCAAATTTTTGGGCATATAGTGCAGGTCAGGCATGTCAAACACATTTTATGTAAGGGACAAATTGTTCTTTGTTCAATGTCAAGTGGGCAGGATCAAAGAAAAGCTGTTTAGTAGATCAATACCACATAAACAACACCTCTTATTCATTTACCAGCATTTTTCTGAAAGGTACATTCTGAATGCACAAATAGACTGAACAGAGCTAGGCTACAGAGGCAGCCACACAGATAACTGCTCCCCAGCCTTTTTCTGACGATGCCAGATCACTCGCCAGCAAGATGGATGAACTGAGGTTACAAGTCACGATGAACAACAGCATGAAGAATAGTTGCATTCTTCTGATCACAGAGACTTGGCTTCATCCATTCATCCTGGACTCTGCTATTAAGCTAGCAGGCTACACAGCAGAGCATCATGACAGGATGAGGGACTCCAGTAAGAGCAGAGGAGGGGGGCTCTGTGTTTATGTCAGCAACAACTGGTAAACTAACACAGTGATTATTGACAGCAACTGCTTCCCAGACCTGAATTATATAACCCATGGAAGGCTGCTGGGCCAGATAACATCCCGGGGAGAGTGCTCAGAGAATGTGCAGACCAGCTGGCAGATGTATTCAATGACATCCTCAACATGTCTCTGAGCACCGCCGTCGTTCCCACGTGCTTCAAGACCACCACCATCATTCCTGTGCGGGACTACCATCCCGTAGCACCCATAATCATGAAGTGCTTCAAGAGGCTTGACATGAGGCATGTTAAGACCCTGCCGCTACCTACTCTGGATCCTCTACAGTTCACCTATTGTCCCAACCGCTCCACTGACAATGCCATCGCAACCACCCTTCACCTGGCACTCACCCACCTGAACAAAAAGTACATGTTTGAATGCTGTTCATAGACTTTAGTTCGGCATTCAACACAATCATTCCTTAGCACCTGACTGAGAAGCTAAGCCTGTTGGGCCTGAACACCTCCTTCTGTAACTGGATCCTGGACTTCCTGACTAATAGACCTCAGACAGTCCGGATCAGGAACAGCATCTCCAGCACCACCACACTGAGCACTGGAGCTGCTCAGGGCTGTGTGCTCAGTCCACTGCTGTTCACTCTGCTAACTCACGACTGTGCAGCAATGTACAGTTCAAACCACATCATTAAGTTCGTCGATGACATGACCGTGGTGGGTCTCATCAGCTAGAACGACGAGTCAGCATACACGGAGGAGGTGAAACAACTAACGGACTGGTGCAAAGTCAACAACCTGTCTCTGAACGTGGACAAAATAAAAGAGATGATTGTTGACTTCAGGAGACCATGGAGCGTCCACTCACCGCTGAACATCGATGGATCCTCTGTGGAGAACCTCTCCTGGTCCCTCAACACCAGCTTCATAGCCAAGAAAGCCCAACAGCGTCTCTACTTTCTGCGGAGGCTGAGGAAAGCCCATCTGCCACTTTCTACAAGGGGATGATCGAGAGCATCCTGAGCAGCTGTATCACTGTCTGGTATGGAAATTGCACTGTAACA
>JAOVYU010000024.1:14197375-14209027 GCA_025674565.1 Synodontis membranacea
TATTTTACTCACTAAAATATATGTACAATAAAAACTTTGAAAGAGTTGAGCATATAAAATCTAAAGTGGATTGTTTTATTATTATTATTATTATTATTATTATTATTATTATTATTATTATTCTGTGGATACAAAATCATCAGATTCATCCAGTGTACTGAAAACTGTTCAAAACTGCCTTGTGTAACTCTAACCCAATGTCTTTTATGTCATTCCATTTTTGTCCACTAGGGATCAGCATTGGGTAAGCTATCTGTACTTTGTTTACCTCCATTTTGAGGCCTGCTAATACTTTATGAGTTCTTTTAATAATGGTACCTGGCATAGACCCAGTTAGAGCTAATTATGCAAGACCCGTTGACATTTCTTGAAGCTTGACGGTACAATGTAATCCTTGTTAATCATTCAGGAGGAGTTGTATTCAGTGGCTCTGATGACTGATACTTTGTTTGCCCTGTCATTGAACGTCTCAGACCTTATGATCTCAGTGCACACGCTCATCTTCCTCATCAAGGTTTATGTTTTCTTACAGGCAAACCTGCATTACATGAAATAGAAATCACAGGGTTGTATGCAACCATCATCCCAACAGATAAACAAATGTATCTAGCCAAAACAAGGCCTTAAGCTGAATTACCAGCTAATGCTGAATGGCTAGTTTGCACATAATGTAATAAGAAAATATATTACGCTGTAATTGTTCACGCTAGTCACATTCGGTGAACAACAGACGAGCGTCCACCTGGTGCGTGTTCTCAACTTAACTACAGGAATTTATCACTTTTTTTTTTAGAAGGCATCGAGTGTGTTTATCATATGGGGATTTCCCAAACATTTATAGCTCGACACAGCACTCACTAAAATTACAGGCCTTCTCTGCAACGCTTCTGGTGCACTAAATTGCATTTCCATGTCAGTTTAGTTTCACGAAGGTCATTTCCGTGTGTATTTTTAATCAAATGAGGCCTAGTCACTTCTTTCCCTGTGGTCCTACTCCTGTGGAGTGCTCCTGGCAATGCTGAACAAAGATAATTACTCAGGAAGCCATTTGACCAATCAGCTGTAGCTTTACATGCTGTCAGTGGGAGGGTAGCCAGTCACGGCGCGCCTCTGATCACACACAGGCCTCCAGCGCTGAGTGTTCAGAGGCGAGCCCTCCCTTGTCTAAAGGCTGAGACTGTCCTCCATGTTTCATAAGTATTGACATTACACTTTTCAGCCATGCAGCCACAGAGGTAAGCTTTCTGTTTTATATTCCTCTATGCTGTCCTTTCACTACTTCCATTGACTGTTAACACTGTTCATTTTCACTTATTTTCAGTCTACAGTAAAGGCCTGGCAAGGCCTCTCACACTGAAAACAGGGCGAAAGGGGGAGGGAATGAAAGGGGGAGGAGGAGGAGGAGGTGGAGGTGGAGGTGGAGTTGGCGGCCTAAGGAGGAAAAACAGGCTTTTCTCTCTTTGGTATTATGAGCTTTGGCCCAGGCATGTCACATGACTGCAAAGCAAACTCAGGCAGCCATTACTCTTTACTGAAAGAGCAAACAAATGGCAGTCAAATGTTGCACTGCCATGGATGTTGGGCTGGAGTGGGAGTAAGGCCCTGTTTTCTCCCTGTTTGCCCCCCCCCCCCCCCCCCTCTTGTATTAACAGGGAGAGAATGAGTTTGTAGGATGGGGGAGGGGTAGCTGAATGGCGTAAGTCTTTTGTAAGCTGACTGCCTGGCCCTTTGTCTGCATGTCTGCTGCTGAGCCTGGCACAGAAAATGGTGGCACACTAAACAAATGCTGTTCTTGGTGCCCATCTAATGCAAATCTAATATGTCAATTCAGATCTAATCTGTTTTTTTTCCCCCCAATGAACAGTTCTACAAAACTCCTGTCTTGAACCCGTCATGCATGCATTTCTTACATGTCCTATCATTACAGCGTAGTTGATAATGACGCGTGAGTGGATAGGATTGCTGCATTACAAAGAATGTATGAAAAGTATTATTTCTTTCTCCCTTGGGTACATAATGAACACCGTGTTCTATGTTCAGCATCTGTCGAAACCAGCCATATGGGTGGGTCAGCGATAATGACATATTCTCACTTTAGCAACCTAACTGACTCAAGGGTTACATACTCGCTGGTCTATACGAATAGAGCAGAGAGTCAATATTATGTAGATCGTATGTACGCATTATTATATAGACGCAATCTACAGTACCTTGTTACAACAGGAAATAGCTGTTGGATTTTACTGCTTATTACAGACTGTGTCCTTTTGTATATGGAGGTTGAACGAATCACCCTGATCTTAAGATCAAAATTATAACAAGGCGGTAAAATATCTTATCTTAAAGCCTTTGTGTGGACGGTGGAAATCCACAAGAAACCACCATTAGTTTTCAGTACCGTTTAGTTCTTTTGGGGAAGAAATAAAAATCTTAGATATATGGATTTAGTTTATGTTTAGAATTTCTCTGATCATAATGATCATACCATCAGAAAAATGACTTTAGCTTCTCTGTGGAATCAGTGCGTTTGTGCTGGTTCTTATACGAGAGAATGAGCAATAAATAGGCAATAGAATGGCACCTACTCCACTGACCAATCAGGCAATCGTATGCGAGCGTCTGGGCCAGTAGGAGAGGGAGACACAACCTGAGCAGCAGATAGAAAGGCATGTTGTGGAAAATTTCACAACCATCCTTGATTCCAAATGCAAAGGTCATTGAATGAAGAATTTGTGAGTTATGAAAAGGTATGATTGTGCATTTTCTGGTCATTTCTGTGCTGTTTTCCTGGGTTGTTTAAAGGTATTTGTTCTTTCTACAAATTGATCAAAGAATCTCAAGTGGTGCGTTTAAATGTGAAGCATAGTTTGACATTCGTCTACCGTGTCGCCTGGGACAGCAGATGTCGCGGGTCTTGCTTCTCGCAAGGAAACTGATTTTTTGTGGTTTTGCCTACAGAGGAAGCAAACCCAAATGTTGGAGTTGCAATGTTTTTCAATGCGAAAAGGACATGGATGCAAAATATCTAAATGTCTGATTAGCTTTTAAATACACAACTCTCATTTGCTTGCGCCGGGCATTAGGTTGTCTTCGTATTACTCAAAATCTGTTCCGTGACAGCTTTCAGGTTATTCTTTATTTAACCACCAAAAGATTCACTCTCACATTTGGTTTATTAGCAGCTTATATTTTTTTGCTCGCCATAGCTCTTTATTGATGGTTTTTCATGTCTTCTGTTTACTGTAAGCTCATGTGGCGTGGACGTGCAGGATCAGGCCTTGAGGGAAGGGGGAGGGGATGTTCAGCACAGTGCTGGGGGAGGGGAAGCAGCAGCCTTTCTCATTTCCTGTGTGCAGACAGAGCGAGAAACGGAGAAAGAGAGAGGGAAAAAAAAGACCTTGGCTTTCTCTCACTCATTCTCTGACCAGTTATCTCCACATTCTCAGCCGCCTTTCTCCCCATTTCTTCTCTGTGACGGGCTTGCAGATCGGATGGCCTTTACTGACATGAGAGTAGGCGTTTGGCTCCATAGAACATTCTAGAAGATCTTGCCCTTTTTTTGTGTGTTTTCCATTTGTGGAGGTCACTGAATGAAGGCCATGTGGTGTTTCGGTTCTCGACTATGAGCATGTCCTGAACAAGATTGTGGATCAGATCCAGGACTGGGTTTCCTATTTAACAAAAATCTTCATCTAGGTCTTTCCGTTAGCCATCCTGGTGGCGGACCTGGTGGACTTTCTGACCACATCACACTTTGCTCAAGAAGGGAGTGAAAAGCTTGATGGAAAACAAGGTTGGGGCTGCAAAAACGGTGCCATTGCCCACATGTGAAACGTTGATGGCACTCCTTCCAGGCTCAGTATAATCTAGCCTTCAGGATTTGCCAAGACATGACTTTTTTGCACTCAGACATTTCAGTTTCGCATTCTGTGATAAACACACACTACAACAACAACAACAACAAAATCTCACTTTGTTGCTAGTACTGTTATCTGGCAGAGCACGTTACACAAGAGCTGGACAGTTGAGGCCTGCTAGTGATCAGGTGAGTTTTACTCCTTGGCATGGGTAATGCATTATGCCTGATTTGCCTTGTCAACTCAGCTGACCTTTTCCATTAGTCTGTTGTCTGCTGGAATGTAATAACTGCATGAATGATGACTGAGATGCCTAAATACACTTCAGATTCTTTTTGGCCATTGCTGCTATAAAAAAAAAAAAGAAAAAAAAAGAGAGAACATGTTGACACCGACTCACTTTCCCTCAAGACTTCATGACGCACTTTCTCATACTTGACTAAGCAGGATGTTTTTTAAATGCTGGGTTCTCTGACTGAATGGACACCTTCAGACCTTTATTCTCCTGTAGACTCACGTTCAGCCGTGTTCACTGCTGCTTATACCATTCTGATCAGTAAATAAAATGGTTGGGGGAATTTTTTTCTTTTTATTTTAGTTAGGTGCACTAATGGTGAGACGAGAAGACGGATTTCCCGCATCCTTCTTTTTTTTTTTTTTTTTTGGGGATGACTGTTATCTATACCATCCCAGAGAAACATTCTTTTCTTTACCTTCTACCACCTCCTCCTTCTGTGGTTAAGCTGGTATTTGTTGAGATGACCTCTTTGGATTTTCGAACAAGGCTAGCAATGACAGAGCACGCCTGCCTCAACGCTACGACATCACATGTCTTTTCCCTCCTCTTTTTAGTAGAACAACAAATAGTGCTTTCTGGGATATAAGCAAGCCCCATTTTACAACTGACCCAACAATTCTGGTGCAAATGATTCGAACAGCATTTGCAGATCATTTGAATATTAGGGACTAATAAAAGTGGCTGACAGGTTCTGATATTGGCCAGAATTCCCCTGTCTGAATTTAGGAGACTGTCTTTAATACCAGTCAAAACTTCCCAGTGGTTGTTTATCAGCTATAGTCTATAAAAAGACTAAGGTGTTGAGAAGAGAGCTGTAGCACTACATGTTGGCTAGGAAACATTTCAACCCTTGTGGCTGGCCATGCTCAAAGGTGTAATCCTCATGAAAATTCCTGGCCCAGAGGAGACAAGGGCAGGTCACTAGAGAACAGCAGGTGACGCCAGCTCAATATCTGTACATAATCCAGTAAAGCAGACGAAAATGAAGAAAAAGCTCATATATATGGTGATGTTCTCACCCAGTCATGCTCAGAGGTACCATTTTGAGGACCAGTTTCTAGTGTGAGATGGCCTGGCTATGCTGCAGTGAATAATAACAGTAAAACTCTTGGGATTTGATTGCATCACCTCAGGCTATCTATCTCAGAAGCAAACCTTATGAGACTCCCACGTTTACATTGCTTTCTTCTCCTTTGTGTATCAATCTTTTCTTACATCAGCTTGGCTGAGGAGGAGATCAAGACAGTGTCTGATGAGGTCGAAGGGATGGAGGTATCAGTACCACCAAAAGGTAAGGTCGATATTTGATACATCAGCGGTTTGGCAGGAGGTTGTGTCAGTTTGTAGTTTATTTTAGTCCATGTTACTGTTGTCTTGGGTGAAGTGGGCGTTTTGTCTGGAAGAGGTGTATCGCAGGGCACAGTGGCAACGGTGCACCTTCCCGGAAAGAGCTGAAAGGGATTAGTACTAATGAGGAATTAAAAACGTATGCATGTATTGCTCCACTGAAGACAGTTTCGGTCGAGTAAGGCTTAGTTTCACTGAGTCAGTTTCAGACTGAAAAGGTCATACTGATAGGTCTGAGAGGGTGGACTGAGATTATCTCTCTCTCTCTCTCTCTCTCTCTCTCTCTCTCTCTATCTCTCTCTTTCTATTTCTCGGCTGTGGTGACTGTCATCGTCTTTAAAGATTGTCTGTATCATTTTATGCACAGTTCCTGATCTAGGATCAGCAGAAGCCACAATGGCCAGTCAAAAGCGGAAAGCACCCAGTCCCCCTCATTCCTCTAATGGCCACTCACCATCTGACACATCTCCCAGTGGTGTCAAGAAGAAAAAGAAACCTGGCTTAGTCACCAGCAGCAATAAAGATCAGGTAGGACCCTCTCCTGCACGCCAATTTCTCTCTCTCATTCAAATATGATACATTTGAAAAGATTAATGAATTTTAATGCTGAGTGACAGCAAGACAGTTTGTTTGAATTTGTTTATGCATCTTGAGAAGCAGCTCTTGCACCCAGAGTGTGTAAGCAAATCTCCTCTTTTATGTACTTTTATATAATTTTTTTTTAGCAACCCATGTGAACCTTTTTTTGCTACTATCATTTTTATTATAGCTTGTGAAAGCCCTCCTCTTAATGCCATGGCTAATTCCTAAGGAATTGTAGTAGAATTTTGCCCTGTGTTATCTTTTGGTTTGCGCACTTTAGATCAAGGGTCATCAGTTTCAGCATAGATGTGCTCGGTGTCCAACGCAGTTTAATGATTTCTTCGAGGCCTGATCTAACTCCCAGTTAATTAGCAGGCATAGAGGTTGTCTTAGAGCTGTGAAATCGCCAAAGTGTGCTGGAATCCGGCCCACCGTGACTGGACATGGTGACCTTTGCTCTATCTAGACACTCAGTTTGCCTTTTCAGTAGATTCTAACTATTACGAGCATTCCTGGAGATTGAATAAATCCTGTTTGCTTCATTGCTTATATTGTTGCCTTGGTTTTATAGTTACAGCTTTTATAATCTCCATGCATGATACCAAATGCAGAACTGCAGAATTGCTCACTTATTAGAAAATAACTCCTCAATAGATTTTTGAAAACGAGTTTAGAATTTCTTAATTGACTTCTACTTGAAATCCTCTCTGATAGAAAAATACATTTTAGGCAAATTCTGTATAGAGCCTTTAAAGATTCACCCAAAATGATAAACTCAAGGGATAAACTATACTTAATTTGATTACCTTTAATGCTACTAAAATGACTTAATCTACTATTACATTTCTTTAAAAATACACTATTTTCATGTGGGATTGGATTGGATTGGAGGCATACAGGCTTTATTGTAATAATAAAAAAAACAACTGTATATAACCCTTATGTCGTTATGTGACATATATGACATTATAGTCTTGTCAATAACTATGATGTCGTGGCAATATTGGTTTCAGTGATTTCTCTGAAGTGTTCTTTTTTTTTTTCTGGGGAAGATGATTATACACCATGGAAAGAAACAAGAATTTGGTGTGTACGTTTCGCTTAATTTTGGGTTTCCTGAAAGTAATACAATCTCATAATTATGCATACACCACACCTAATATTTGGTTAAACGTCCCTTACGAAGTTTCACCTTGACCAGGTACTTTGATAGTGTTATAGACTTAATGTTTGCCTGCTTTATCCAGTCTACAATTCGATCTAATTTGATGTTTTGCTTGATGTTTGTTTGGGGTCCTTGTCCTGTTGGAACACCCAATTGTGTTGAAACTTCCACTATCTAGCTGATGTTTTGAGGTTATGACGAAGAATTCTGAGGTTCTTTGATATTCCATCCACTTTGGTAAATGCACTGGTTGCCAATAGAGCATGATGCTACCACCACCAACAGTTGGTACAGTGTTCCTCTGTATCTCCAGCCATTGTGGCCAAACGTCTCTAGCCTTTGCCTCATCTGATCATTAAACTTTCCTCCAGAGGGCAATTTCTTGTCAATGGTGGTCAGCTGCAAAAGTTAGTCGAGCTTGAAAGAGTTGATTTTAGAGCAGGGGCTTCTTTCTTGGACAGCAGTCTCTCAGTCCATAATGATATAAACTCCTTTAGGGTAGACGGTGTACCAGCAGCTTCTAGTTCATGTCAGGTCTGTGCCTTGATGGTTCCTGGATTGTGACTGACCATCCAATGCAACTTTCTCTCAGCTGAGGGTAACAGTTCGGGTCTTCTTGCAGACCAAAGTTGTTACAACTCCCATTAACTTGTACTTGTCAAGTCAAGACCCTGTGTTAATTTAAAAAAGCCCAAAATAAATGAAAACTTGTGCATTCAATTCTTGTTTTTCTATTAAAGATGTCTTCTTGTACAATCTTTCATCACCAGAAAAAAAAAGGGGGGGGGGTTATTTCCATGACATTCATGCCCATCATGACTGCATGTAAATTGTTGACCACAATTGTGTATATATAATAAAAATGTAAAAATTTTAATTAATCTTGGTTAACATTTTCAAGTTTGCGTCGTCTTTGCAGATTGATTTGCAGTTGTCTTGCCCTGTTAGTGCTTGACAATCAGTATCTGTGCTTGGTATCTGAGGCTTTGTGAATCAGTAATCAAGCCTCCACATGGAGACGCAGAATTGTGTTCTGAGCCTGTGTCGTACTCAATACTCTCACGTTAGTCTTCAAGGGCTTGAGCGAAATCCTTCTTACATCTCTCCAGCATGAGGGTTACCTCCCCTTGCTTTTGCCCACTACGTTTAGTGAGGTCCTGTGGTTGTGCTGTGTTGACTTTTGCAAAAGCCTTGCTGCTCCTCTTGCCTGTAGTGCCGTGGTGTGTGTTTTTGACCGCTGCTTCTGTCTCTCTTGCCTGCATTTCAGTGTGAGCTAAGACATGGTCCATTTTACTATGTCAAGCAGCCTGCACTCACCGCAGACCCTGTTGATGTTGTGCCACAGGATGGGAGGAATGACTTCTACTGCTGGATGTGCCACCGTGAGGGCCAGGTGCTCTGCTGTGAGCTCTGCCCACGTGTGTACCATGCCAAGTGCCTCAAACTGGCTGCCGAGCCTGAAGGCGACTGGTTCTGTCCAGAGTGTGAGGTAACTTCTTGATGAGTGTTAGGTGTAGGCTATGGAGGAAGGCCCATAATGTAGGATTTCACCACCTGCTAGGTGTTTGAATAGGGTTGATAACTTTTTTTTATTTTTCCTTAGGCTTTCGAACTACGGAGAACTGTGCCAAAAGAGATTATAAAAACCACAGACTTGTATTCCTACTCCTACTTTGCATCAGCGAATTGTTTTTTTTGTTTGTTTGTTTTTTTTTTCTCCAGATTAAAGCTTAAAATAAATAGTGTGTCGACCCAACAATATGCTAATAGACATACTGTATGGTTCACACTGCATACTTTTCGTAGTCCTAAACGCAATAGATGATAGTTTATCCCCTGCTTTTATTTGGAGGAAAGCTTAGTGACCAAGTTGCTACATTGCAAACTCTTGCTTGTTTCAGAAAATAACAGTAGCAGAATGCATTGAGACTCAAAGCAAAGCCATGACCATGCTGAATCTGGAACAGCTATCCTACCTGTTGAAGTTTGCCCTGCAGAAAATGAAGCAACCAGGGGTAATACTTCCTCTTCTCACTTGATTTAAAACGGTGACAGCTTTTGCCATGGCACTTATGTTGGTGTTACAGGGGTTGGCATTTGTCTGAGCCTCAGGATTTAATCATATCTTTTGCCAATAGTTAATCTCCATTGTTATTATATTATTTTAACCCATGAGTAGAATAATTTTGGGTCTGGGATGACTAGCACGCCCTAGATCATACGTGGTTAATAAACATTCCCATCTTTCACACCGTGTAGACAGAGCCGTTTCAGAAACCCGTCTCTCTGGAGCAGCATCCTGACTATGCAGAGTACATCTTCAACCCAATGGACCTGTGCACCTTAGAAAAGGTAACTCGTACCTCTTACTCCTTTTGATTATTAATACGTATGTGAGAGGATGACTCCGAACCACCTGCCCTCAGACGACTGAACAGTGCTTTGTCCGCAGAATATCAAAAAGAAGATGTATGGCTGCACCGAGGCATTTTTGGCAGATGTGAAATGGATCTTGCACAACTGTATTATTTATAATGGAGGTTGGGTCTTATTTAAAATCTTTGATTTTTAAATACAATGTGGTTAGTATTTGACTCTTTGTGTGCGTCTCGTGCAGGGAATCATAAACTTACCGCAACAGCAAAGGTTATAGTCAAGATCTGTGAGCATGAGGTGAGTTTTATAGTTAGCTGAATTGTAATCTAAAACATAATTGGAAAAAAGTGTAGTTTTTGCACCGTACATGCAATACAATACTTTGTCTGGTTTCCATCACCAGATGAATGAGATTGAAGTTTGTCCAGAGTGCTACCTCTCAGCTTGCCAAAAGAGAGACAACTGGTTCTGTGAACCATGTGTGAGTAGATCAGACTTTGATATATATTTTTTTTAAACACCAATACATACAACATTTAGCATTCTTGAACTTGAGACAATGGGCAGTTTGATACTGAATGCATAATAAGATATTATTGCTTGTTTTTGTTGTCCGTAGTCTCAGCCTCATCCACTGGTATGGGCTAAGCTGAAAGGTTTTCCCTTCTGGCCTGCTAAAGCTCTGAGGGACAAAGACGGCCAGGTAGATGCACGGTTCTTTGGCCAACATGACAGGTGAGCTTGTAGAATTTACTCCGGAGGCCAATTCACAACACAATTTTCTTCTGATCTGACAAGACGGGACTTTATTTGCCTGTCTGGATTTCTAAGCATAACGTTAAAATCTTAGATAGTGATGGTGCTTGTTGAGCTTAAATGTCTCTGAAAAGACATTTCGGGTCAACCAAAGGGATTGCACCTAGGATGAAGTTTATATATTGTCACCATATTGAGATGTCTTCTTTTTTTCAGAGCCTGGGTGCCCATTAACAACTGCTACCTCATGTCAAAAGAGATTCCCTTCTCAGTGAAGAAGACTAAGAGCATCTTCAATAGTGCAATGCAAGAGATGGAGGTTTATGTGGACAATGTACGCAAGAAACATGGCGTGTTTAATTATGCCCCGTTCAGAACAGCATATACACCCAACAACCTGTTCCAGATGCTGCTGGACCCAGGTAACCCCAGGAAAGGTACAGTCATGCCAGAGAAACAGATCAAGTTCAACTTTGACATGACTGCATCTCCAAGGACGCCCCTGGGTAAGAGTGTGGGACACAGGATGAGTGACATGCCCAGGTCTCCAATGAGCACCAATTCCTCAGTCCACACAGGGTCAGACCTTGAACAAGATGCATCTGAGAAAGGAACAAGGATCCCATCTAGCCACTACAGTACAGGGGAAGACTCTATGGACTGCACAGGTACAAAACCCTACAGTATTCGTATGTAGTTGCTTAACAGATTGGTGTCATTATCTCCTGCGCTGCATACCTTTTGTATGGAATATTAACTGACACTTATTTTATTATTATTTTCTTTTATGCTACAGCATCTCCAGCATGTCTGAAGACCACAGGTAGCCCAAAACCCATCCTACCAGCACCTCTTAAACAGGAGAGAACGCAGAATACAGCCAGCATCCTCAACCTAAATCTTGGTGAGCTTTACAAAAGGGCATTTTCATCTGTCAGCTTATGAACCCAGATTTCAATAAAGTTTGTCTGTGGCAGTGTGTATTGTTAAAAGACCTACACAAACAAAATAGAATTCAATTGGGGAATGTGACAAGAGGTCATCAAGGCGTGCTATTGCAAAGTGAGGATAATTGTTGGCTGTGCTCTCAGACCGCATTAAGGCAGAAATGGACCTAAAGGAGCTGAGTGAGTCCGTACAGCAACAGCAGCAGCAAGGATCATCCGTACTCCTTACCTCCCCAAAGAAGCCCACCAGAAGTCTGGATAAGACCATAGAGAGCTGCAAGGCCCAACTAGGCATGACACGCTTACTGTATTATATACAGTATA
>JAOVYU010000024.1:14222982-14234172 GCA_025674565.1 Synodontis membranacea
TAGTACAGAGAGAGACTCATCACTTACTGTTTTAGTACAGAGAGAGACTCATCACTTACTGTTTTAGTACAGAGAGACTCATCTCTTAATCCAGAAAGAAACTCATCAATTATTGTTTTGATCCAAAGAGACTCATAACTTACTGTTTTTATCCAAGGAGACTCATCACTTACTGTTTTAGTATAGAGAGAGACTCATCACTTACTGTTTTAATCCAGAAAGAGACTAATCACTTACTGTTTTAGTACAGAGAGAGAGACTCGTCACTTACTGTCTTAATCCAGAAAGAGACTCATCATTTACTGTTTTAATCCAGAAAGAGACTCATCGCCTACTGTTTTAATACAGAAAGAGACTCATCACTTACTGTTTTAATACAGAGACTCATCACTTATTGTTTTAATCCAGAGACTCAACACTTACTCTTTTAATACAGAGAGAGACTCATTACTTATTGTTTTAATCCAGAGAGTCATCGCTTACTGTTTTAATCCAGAGACTCATCATTCAGATGAGCAGATGATGATAAAGGTCCTTCATGAAATCCCTATAGACTTTGTGTTTTAGGACTTTTCACATGTTTTTCTTAATTTATATATACAATTTACAGGGAAACTTTATTATTATTATTATTTTATTTATTTATTTGAAAGATTTGTTTGTACTTTTCCAATTAGTCCAATCAGATGCTCTCTATAGCACATTTCTTGTACTTCTGAACGTAATCTGGGCATGACATGGCTGTAGAGAGCAACGTTTGAACAATCTCAATCGATTCATGCCTGCACTCATTACCGAACGTGTACAAGCGGATGTTCCTGGCTGCACAAGCTGTAATGGCGTGTGCACTGTGATACAGCTAACGGGAGTGTATGAAATGGCGTTCCACCAAGCCGTGGCCTGGGACCAACCTGAGGTGTTTGAAGGTCTGTGTGCTTGGATAGGATACCAAAAATGCAAATCGGCAGAGAGCATGTGGTCTTTTCATTTTTCCAGTTTGCTAAGCCACGCTTTAAATCAGGAGGTGTGGCGGGTCTCAAATCTGGCTGCTGTTGAAATCAGATAAAAGCCCTTTAATATGCTCACGCACCGACTTCCTGTTTTAAAAGGAGATCCATCAAATACATGAACGTCCAGATGCAAATCAGATCTCTCAAAGGCCCTGGGCAGCTTGGCAGTGCAGGAACTTTTCTCTTCACCACAAATGTATATCGTAATTGTAATTGCATAATGTAGTATATTAGCCAAGACATGTTCTCACACTCTCCTCAAAAGACACAAGTCTATCGAAATCAAAGCAATGAGTCAATGAATTCAAGAATTCCGGTCTGAATCATGGACAATGCTACCTTTAAACGTTGGGTCACACCTCAGTCTCAGGAAGTGATTCATCTGCGCCTGCTGTTTGTCATTGATTAGATATTACACCGTACGGGTTTGTTTAATTTCCGTTTCTAATTCTAGGACATGGCTGTAAACGTGTACTCCACTTCAGTGACAAGCGACAACCTGAGTCGCCATGACATGCTCGCGTGGATCAACGAGTCTTTACAGATGAACCTTACAAAGATTGAGATGCTGTGTTCAGGTGAGACGGTTTGTGCTGGGTGCTACGGTTGGACAACAGAATGTCTTTCCCAATACACGGATAATATTGGAATTATGAATTGCTTGTTCATGTTATATAACGTATACAAAACAACATGGAAAAACGTACCTTGCGAACAATATTTTGAGTGAATGCTTTACTATGCAGTGCAGTGCACCTGCAGTGACTCGAGCTTATCTTGTCCAGTAGATGCTTATTGGTCATATCTAGAGCATCGCTTTTCAGTTTCAGAGTAACATTGTTTTGAATGGCTGAACTGTTTTTGCCTTACAGGTGCTGCCTATTGCCAGTTTATGGACATGCTCTTTCCTGGCTGTGTGCCTTTGAAGAAAGTCAAATTTTCAGCGAAGTTAGAGCATGAATACATTCACAACTTTAAGATCTTGCAAGCTGCATTCAAGAGAATGGGTGTTGACAAAGTGAGTAGCCTTCAGCCTCAACCCTGTAATTTAAATATATTTATTTTTTTTTTTTTTTGTTACCCTGAAAACTTGGTGTAAAGATAACACATTAGATAGTGTTTTATCACTCGAAAACAGTCTCCTAGTTCCTTGTTCGTAGCATTAACAGTTAGAGATGAAGAGCAGTCAGATAATCAGAGGCAGAATTCAGCTTTAGTTGCTAGGTTCATGCATAATTTTACTGCGAGATCAGGTACGTGATCTATTTATGCCTCAGAAAATTACAGTGCGATGTATGAACGTCTTCCCCTCCCTCATTCTGTCATTCCTCTCTCAACTTGATAGTTTGTTTTATAAGTTTATTGTTTGTCTCATGGTCACTTTACTCTTTAATAATCTCCTCCCTGCCCATAGATTATCCCTGTTGACAAGTTGATAAAGGGCAAGTTCCAGGACAACTTTGAGTTTGTGCAATGGTTCAAGAAGTTTTTTGACGCCAACTATGACGGGAAAGAGTATGACCCAGTGGAGGCACGCCAAGGGCAGGACACAATGCCTGTGCCCAACCCAACCATGCCTGCTCTCAGCAAGCCCAAGAAGATCATGAACGCAGGTTGGTTGATTTGGGTGAGCTGTAACATGCTGTGTCTTGTAAAGCAGGAATCCCATTGAATTTTCTTCTCTCATGCAGTCAGTGCTTACCATAATCAACCGGTAAAGGTTTAGTCTGTTAAAGGTTTTGCAGGTATATTCATGAAGCTTTGCAGAGCTTGCTCAGTGTCGTGCCACCCTTGGTGTTTTCTGCTGGTTTGCAAATGTTTATGTAGATGTAGTGATGTTAGATTTTATGCTATTTTCCCCTAAATCTAAACTCTATTTATATTTTACAGATCATAGTGACACTTCTAAAAAGATAACACAACCAGCTACTAATAAACAGGGTCAATATCAGGGTTTACACTGCATCAGAATTATCCTGGTTTTTCCAGATGCACTTGTGTAAATTTGTTACACATTTTCATGAGCAAAAACATCGTGATGTTTGAAAATATTAAATAGTGCCCCCAAGTAAAATTCTTGCAGTTAAGATCAGTACAGTTTGCTGGTGCAGTGGATTTATAATTATAATTCTTTTTTCATTATAAAATACAGTCTGAACCTAGCTAACTAGAAAAAGGAACATGTGCTTACTTAGTTTTCTTAAATGTCTGTGCAGGTGTAAGAGAACTGAAATATGAATTCCCAGATGATGTACTGAACTTCCCTCTGGCTCTCTGTGTGTTACAGTTATTAAAAAAATATATATATTTTGTCATGTTGTGTAGCTTGTTGCTGGAAACTGATCATAGTGAATTACACTGAAGTCCTTTTTCCCCCAATCAGAGCACTAGGTTTTGATGCAGAAATGTTCTCCAAGTTGTGGTGGACGCTGCTTTAGTATTACGTGCTGAATAATAGGTAATAGGTTAGGTAACGAATTTCACAAATCATACATTTCTGATCTTGTGTCTGACCTTTTGATTTTCTAATATAAATTTTTTTTGTCTGTTTGGGTCTTTCCTAAAAGTCTCAAATATCTGTTATTTATATAAGACTTGATTTGTTTGTTTCAGCACCACAAAGGGCAGCTGTTGCCAAGGTAGCACCCAAGATGACTCCCAGTTCTGCACGGAGGCCAGGCGCCGGTGGCGACGATGAAAGGGCGGAGCTTGTACAAGAGGTGCTTTTGAGTACTGATGCTAAGCTAGAAAAGAAATAATTAATTTAATTTGTATATAGGTTCTCAAAAACCCTGTATTACTTGAATGGTTTTTGATGATGAAGATGATAATTCACACAACCCAACACAAATATAAGACAGAACATGCAAGAAAAGCAGCATCTAAACAAGAAAACTGGGCTAAAAACACGAGGGACATTTTGAATGACATATACTGATACTACATGTATGTGTTTCTTTCCACTGAAGGAGAGAATTATTTTTCCTTTTTTGTTTTTAAATGTCATGCATGTCCTTATCTCCTGTTATTCAGTTGAATATGCTGAAGTCTACGATCCAGGACATGGAGAAGGAGCGAGACTTTTACTTTGGCAAACTGAGAAACATTGAGCTGATCTGTCAGGAGAAGGAGAGCGAGGGAGACCCCACCCTGCAGAGGATTGTTGATATTCTCTATGCCACAGATGTGAGTACGGAGCAGAGTTTGATGACACCAATGCGTTCACAGCTGTGGTTCTGTGTGTATTTATAGTAGCTGTATCGTAAATGTATAAGGATATGAGCTGACCAGTGAATTCAGAATAAAGCTACGTTTTATGATTAATACAGAAGCAAATGTTGTAACAGCTCGAAATGCTAGTATTTCTGTTGACTCAGAACTAAGTAAGGTCTGTGCCCTTGTTTCTCAACTGGTGGACCCTTATGATTGGGTCGTGGACTGCTGGGAAGAAAAAAGCTTTGCTAAATGCAATTGATAAAACAACAAAATGGGAAACCATGGAAAATGTAACAATAAAGCAAATATTATTTTCAAAAAAGGTGGGAAAGCATCCTACAAACTCGCTCATTGCATTTCTAAATTTAAAAAGAAACACAATGTTGCAGCAGGTATTGTTTTACTCGCTGCTGCTGACCAGAGAACTTCTCAGAGCAAATCGGTTGAAATCCGCAGTGTCACCATACAAAGTATAATATATGTCCGAGGACATAAAGCATCTGCTGTAATTACTTACGAGATTCAGCCTTAGATTGTTGATCTATTTCCTGTTACCTTTATTACCCTGTTAACTTTATTAGGTCTGTGCAATGGATGATATTAGTAGTGTTACTAACATTATTGTGCAAAATTAATATGTATTTCTTCGTTTACTTCCATACGAGAAACAACTTTGGTGTTGAACAGAAATAAAATGTTGCTCGTGGAGCAAAGGAATCCAGAGATTGAATATGAGTACATTTTATTGAGCTGTAAAAAGTCAGCGGTATCAGTTCAGCTAAATATTAACTAATGAATGTAGCACGTTGAAATTCTGAACAGAGCATAGTTTAAGAGAACCATTCCACTCCATGACACTTTCTCACTGTTTTTTTTCTGTCACTACTGTAGGAGGGCTTTGTCATACCAGATGCTGAAGCAGAGGACCAGGAGGAGTTTTAATGCCTATATGTAGATCCAGTTGTGTCCTTGTCTCCTCCCTCATCTCTACACATTCACTCCCTCCTGCTGTCTCGGATCATGTTACGCATTTTGGACTCAATGAACGCTGTATGGAAAGTAATTTGGGTTGCATACAGAGTTAAAGTAGCTACATTAGAAGAAGAAGAAGAACCTCCTCTGATGCCTTCTTAGAGAGAAGAGCACAACGTGGCTGCTCAGCTGATCTCGCTGGGCTCAGGAGAGTTGGAGCATATCGTCTCTAACATATTCAGTATCATGTAAAGTTTCTGCAACTTCATGGGAACTTGCAAATTTATTCATTGATAGATATTCAACTTTTGACAGTTTCATTGTGCCACGGTCTGAATAGAGGGATGTTTTCCTCTTCTGCTCGCCAGATGGCATTTCATTACAATAATGCTATTCTAATCATGTTTTTCATATTTAAAAATGTACTTCCTTCACAAAATCGTAGTTTTTGCATTTGGTTCGGTAAATTAGCGAACAAAAATCCTTCAAAAACAAATCCAAATATTCATCAGTTTACATTATTTTTAATTCCTATGCGATTATTTTTTGTGAAAGGCTTGTAGCAGTCACCTTTTCTCCAGCTTTGATCCTGTGACTGTGCCTTATAGACTGAGTGGAGGGAGACCAGTCTGATGTCTGTGTTTGTCTTTGTTTGTGTCAGAATCCTTTTCTCATGGTCTAAGAAGTCTGTTTTGCAGCAAAGAGGGTTGATTTGTTTGTGAAGGTTCTGAAATTGGCAACAAACTGCCATGATTGCGATCAGTAACTATTTCTTTTGGTGGCCGATTGGAATGTTTTTTCTAACTGTGATAGTTGCAAAAGCATCCTCTATGACATAATCATTTTTAGTAATTGATTTGTTCATGGGGGGAAAAAAAATCATTCTTAATTCATTGTCCACTCCAGTTGTGGATTCACAGGCCAAATTAAGAATTAGCAAAACAAATATTTCCCATTTCTGCACTTTTGAGTGCATAGATTTTTTTTTACTACTTAATATTTAATGTATCATTTTACCATTTCACACCTTTTAATCTCTGCCTTGGTAGAATTCACTTTCTGTATTGGCAAGTGTTTAAATCAAATTAAAGAAATGTTTGAACATTTGTTTTATTTTTTCATTGGTGTTTTTGGCTCCAAAGTAACTGAAACAGTTTCAGGTGCAGAACACAAGTCTTCCTTTTCTCCCCAACAAATGTAACAAATTGTGCATGGGAAACAGATAATAGGATTCAGCTTGAGCGCAACTGAGATCTATATGGCCAGAAGTCCATCACAGCAATATGTGCTTTTTGAACATCCTTTTCCAGATTTATTCTCTCCTTTGGTGTCATAACAACCTTCCATCTTTTGGAAAGGCTTTCCACTAGATTTTGGAGCGTGACTGTGGGGATTTTAACCATTCAGCCACAATATTCTATAACATTAGTGAGATCAGACACTGATGATGTGTGAGGAGTCATGACAGTAGGCACGCCATTTCATCCCACATGTTTTCAGTGGGGTTGAGGTCAGGGCAATTCTGTGCTTCGAACATTTTCGCATCAGTTTGGAGAAGGCTCACATATGGATGTGATGGTCAGGTGTGTGCATACTTTTGGCTATATAGTTTATTCAAGTTCATTGATGTTTATGTAGAATGACATATCTACTGAAACATTGTGATATATTCTAAATTGCTTTTTTTTTTTTGTACCTACATTGTAGATTACATTCCAGTTGGGGGAAAAAGAGGTGACTCCCGTTGGTATACAAAAAAAAAACCCAGAACATTACACCACCTGTAATTATGTCTTACATAATTAAGAATTCTGTAATTCTTAGTACTTTTTAAGTTGTATCTAAAGAAATCCTAGCACATTACATCCATTAATTTATGGACAGTTGTGTGTAATAGGGTTTAGATAACATAAAGACTTTGCGGATGTTTGCTGATCACTGTGTTCACTGTATCTTCTCATGTAGCAGTTTATTAACTGGCTATTCAAATCTGTTGTTTTTGCTTTTAACACTGACGTGTTCAACTCATTTAGTTCTTGGCAATGTTATACTTACTGTCCAACACTGCCTGACTGTTACTGGTAAAATGCCAGGACTGGTCCTTCAACACCAGTGAATATCCACTGAAGGTTTTTTGTTTGTTGTGGGGTTTTTTGGCTTGTTTTTGTATTGCTCAAATGTGAAGTAGCCTTGATATCACCATGGTATTATGCTAATGTGCAGTGATTTTGGGAACCTGGACCATGTTTCTTAATGTCACTGATAATGACACTCCAAAGAACAAAGTGCTGTAATGAAAGTAGCAGTCAGATTTGCAAACAAAACATGGAATATTATATAATCAATCCGATGATCACTTTTTCTTCCTTCATTTGTGCTGTATGATGGTAAAATGCTGTGTAATATATCCAGGTTTAATAATTGAAAGTAACCAAATCGCAGTGGTGCTCTCTCCCAATCTTCATCGTTTCATTCTTTGGACTTCTAGATCATCTAAAGAGATGATTTCTACACTGTGAGTTTAGTGCGGCTTGTGTACTTTTGTTTACTGTCCTGGTCCAAACTCTTCTTTTGTGTAGTTGGGTGTGTGGAATTTCTCCGTTTTAAAGTGTATTTGCCTCTGATTTGCATCATCAGTTTCTTACAAATAAAGCAGTATTACATGTGTACTGATAAACTGCTCTTTCCATTGCTTCTTTACCTTTTTTGACAGTTGCAACCAGAAGTTTACATACATGGACATGAAAGTCATGGCGATATTGGGTTTCAATGACTTCTTTGCAAGAAGACTTTAAAAGAAAAGACGCATCTTTAAAAGAAAAAAGCAAGAATTTGGTGCACACATTTGAGCTTACTGTTACTGATCATGATTGACTAAAGCTGATATCGTCTTTGTGCACATGAAAAGGGTTTGATTGACCGCACTTGGATTGACCAACACACGGTATAATGGGAAAGTCCAAGGAGCTCAGTGCAGATCTGAGAAAGAGGATCGTAGATTTATACAAGGCATTAATGTCTCTTGATGGCTTTTATAAACAACTGCAGATTCCAAGATCATCAGTTCAAACAATTGTATTTAAGCAAACGTTACTGAGAGGTGTAGCCACTTTGCTGGAAGAAGACCCAAATTGTCACTCTCTGCTGAGAGGTAATTGGTTTGGATTGTCAGGATTGTCATGATTATAAAGACCCCTTACTCCAAAATGCCCTCACACCCATAAAAACCACCCCACCCCAAAAACAGACACAGCTCCACAGCTAAAATCCACCATAACCATAAATATCCCTCATGCCCCATAGCTAAATGCCCCCCATTGTCCTTAAATACTCTCTCACTGCTAAATGATTCAGTTTTGTCACCTGCCAATTTCTACCCACCTGTCCTTATCCAAATATGTATGCCCTCTTCCACATACATGAGCTCACAGATTGGCTAGTATCACTGTGATTGACAGGAGGAAGAAATCCATCCCTCTTTTGTCTTTATCTTTTATCTTTTTGCCATCTTTGCCATTTTTACCACTCAGCAGCCTACGACACTACTACAAAACCACTACAACACATTCTAATGCAGTTCTAATGCAGTTCGGTCCAAGGATAATGGGTAATGATGACTGCTCAGAGAGATCAGCACTGCTCCCTCTTGATGCTGATCATTTTTAAGGAAAAGACCCACTCAAATGACAATAGTGATCTTGATTGAGAATAAGAATCCCACTGGAACTGCTTCTGTTGAGGATAAGGGACACTCAAGCACTGACACTCTGCTCTCTTGATGATGATCTGTAAGTACTGTACTTTGTTGATATCAGAATCTCTCTGTCTATTATTTTATGCCCTGTACATTACTTCTCCTGCCTTCAACTGAAGGTGAGAATCACAGAGTGAGAGAGAAAAACCTATGGGTTTCAATCATCAGAAACTGCAGTTTCCTTGTGCTTTTGAATGTATATAAGAAATCCTTTATGAAATCTGTGCACTGTGGTATAGCCCAGTCTCTCGCTTGTGCTGATATACAACATGGGTCAGATATCCATGCCATTACATTAGGTTAAGCTCTAATGTTGCAAATGAGGATTTGATGCTGTCTTGCGGTACAGTAATGCTCCAAACCCAAGCAATCTGGGCATTGGTCAAGTTAGAACTGTACTTATGAAAATATGATATTAGTTACTCTGCATTCGAAGCACCATGCTGCTGCACACCAATACAAACAATGTGCCTGCGCTTGGAGTCAGTTGCAGATCTCAGTAAACCAATGCCAAACTACAACAACACATTCTCCTTAATGTTGCATGTTCACATGCTATATTTTACAATGATTTCTTTTTGTGTGCTTACTTACTGTCATGAACCTGCTTCTGGCACCCCTTAGCAAGGATGAAGGTACTGGGAACCTTTTGTAGGATTACAGATTTTGCACCTTGTTCTCCGAAAACTAGCACGTAAACAACATGGAAATAGAACTTGTCCACGATTTATATGTGAGTATTTTTTGCAGATAGACAAAAAAAAAAGTACAAAATGAGAGAAAATGTGACAATAATGTGGGGTGGTTTTTTTTTTTGTTCGTTTGTTTTTCAGCACTCCTATGTTAGTGTCCTTTGTCTATCTGTAGTCACCAATTTTGTCTGTACATTTCGAGAGTTATATTTGGATGAATTTCAGGAAGGCTTTAAGAAGATCATGGGAGATATCAGTGACGAGAACGTCCAGTATTTTCATGAAGGTGGGCAACACCTGTGATAGAATGGTGGATTCGGTTACATTTTCTGTTATTCAAATGTTTTGTCTGAAATGTTCGTAATCTGCAAAGATGTTGTCTTAGGATCAACATGATCATAAGACACTTATGGCTTTGGAAATATTAGCATGTAAGTCAGATATCTTTATTTTTCAATCTTGCCATTTTGCATGCCTTGGGTGTTGAATCGAATATACATGCACACACACCCAACATGCTGTGTCAAATGCTAATACACTCATATGCCTACAGAGCAGTGTGTTCACGGAGCGTTGGTGAAATGTTTTAAGAGTCTCGTTATGAAAAGAAATGCCTCTTGGCTGAGACACTGTTCCTCGTGAAGGACTATAAGAAGAAAGAGGCCAGTGCTACGAGGGACAATCATATGATTTAGCCTCTGTCGCACACAAAGAACCAGTTGTCTATGCTTCTTGTACTTGTACTTTCTTCCAGTTTTATTCTTGAGGTATTTAGGACATGTCAAATATTTTAGCACACATCAATAAAATAGTTTGTGTTTTTTTGTTTAAATAATGACTATGTGAAGTATATGGTGTTTTAAGGTCATGGGAAAGACTTTGCAAGAGCAAAACCTGCCTCCCTGCCTCCAAGCCACTCAAGAATGAGTGTATGTGTGTAATTTAGCCACAATGTACCGTATTTAAGGATTTTATAAGGATTAACGGTTAACAGGATTAACAGTTTGGGACTTTCTACTTTCCTGTGCAAATGATTTGCAACGCAACAGCCCTGACAACCCTCACAAGTGATTTGCTACTACAGTATTGCCAAGGAATCACATGGCAGCTAAGGAACATCATTTTATAGAGTTTTTATTTATTTATTTATTTATTTAATAAATTCTTATGTGTTGTAGCTTTAACTCAGGGCACCTCAGATTAGTGATGGGCACGGCAGTTCTTTTAGAAGTACTGAATCACTAGAATCAGTTCACTAGAATGATTCGTTCACCGAATCACCGAATCATTCGGGAAGGGGTGGGGGGGGACAGCTTAACCGAACTGGGAAACGAACGAATCACTTGAAGTGATTCGGTTCAGTACGTTCCCTTAAAAGACTCATTCTTTTTAACGAATCGTTTGCGAACAACACAACACTAATTTCAGTGCACTCACAGAGTTTCACTGTGTTTATTAGTGTGTCTGCACTGGCTCTGCTTAATCCACATACTTTTAACTCCAAACTAAATGAACACTTAAAAACACCTTGAAAACACTTGAATCC
>JAOVYU010000024.1:14297514-14314652 GCA_025674565.1 Synodontis membranacea
TATCAAAGGAGAAGTGCTCACTAACACAGATTTAGACAGATTTGTGAACAATATTTGAGAGCAATGGGTCTTTTGTGGATGTAGAAAATGTTTCGGATCTTTGAGTTCAGCTCATGCAAAATGGGAGCAAAACCGAAAGTGTTGTGTTTATATTTTCGTTCAGTATATGTATTATCTCTTACTGACGGAACAGTATAAAGAAATAAATTGGAATTAGTTTTTTGGCATGCAGTGTTCTCTAATCTTTTTTAGTACTAGTGGCAAGCATTAAATCTTGTAGTTATTATCTGTACTAGTGGACTTTGCCTTTACTTTTTCTAGTACCTAGTATCAAACTCGAAAGGGAATTAACGGCGGTTCTTGTGCGTTGCTTGATGTTGTGTAGTTGTTTGCTGTACAAGTACCTGTCTCTGGACGAGTTCCCTTCTCTCCCTGGTACGGATGCCAGCTGCAGAGCAGATAATCATCTGCCCAGATCGTGCTCTATAGAGAAGATTACACCTCGGCATCCCGGCATGGCAGTCTGCAGTGGCAATGACGTGAGTGTCAGACCAACACCACTGGAACCTCATCTGTTATGTAACGTTGCTTGGTTAGAGTTTATGCATTGACTCATACTGTAGGCAACTTTATATATGTGTGTCTGTGTGTGTACGTGTGTGTGTGTGCAGATCAATGTGCAGCTGCGTGGTCGAGTACCTTTACCCGGTGAATACGTTCTGGTAGTAGAGTACGCCAGTGAAGACAAAACTCCACACACTCTTACTGTGTCTGTAAACACACCCGGAGGACGCAACCAGCAGAAGCGCATCACGCTGCTCCTCTGCAAGTACAGGTGAGTTGATATGTGAGCGATGCTGGATGTGCACACAAAGACTGAGTGATAAATATTTGATTATTATTATTATTATTATTCAGAACTTAGTTGTTGTTCAGGAAATGTCTTCTATTTGTATTCTTTGGTCAGGGTTAAACTGTAACTGATGTATGGTTACATGCATGCTCATGCAGCCTCAGTATGTTCTCAGCAATTATTCTGGGAAATCAGTTTAGAACCGTGCAGCACGGCGAGGTAAAACAGACAGACGAGCACCATTAGTTTGTCTTTAAACCCTTCTGTCATCCTCGGGATTGTTCTCACGAACTTCTCAAGCCACGCACTATCAATGCACATTTAAAACCGTTTAGTAATCTAAAGTCGTGCTACGCAAAACGGACTTTCCCGCAAGCTCCCTGAGAGGCGTTTTTATTCAACTACTAACAATAATTTGAAATCAGTTTGCATTAATACTCCAAAGCGAGTCCAGTCTGTTGAGGGCATGCTGTCAGATGGGCTACACTGCCTTTTATTAAAGTTGGTAAACCCTTTTGTGTATATGTAGTGAAAAGCAAGTATAAACTTCCTCCGTGGCAACCCTTTTGTGTATTTCAAATAAGTGAAACCTTGGCAGGTATTTGACAGAAATGAATTTATGTAAAGCACTGTTACGCACGGAAAGAGCGATTCCTTTTTACTCCCAGCTTAATAGAAATAAAAAAAAATATATTTATTATTTCTTCTTTGTGCATGCATGCATGTTATGTTTCCTAAAAATAATTTGTGTGTGTGTGTTTGTGTGTGTGCATGCGTGCGTGCGTTTCCAGTTTCTTGTGTCGTGCAGTGTCTATAGATGAAATGCGGCGCGTAGCTGTCTTTACACTTTCTACTGAAGTTGATGTGCAGCTTATTGCAGACCGAAGCAACTTCTTCCTGGTGAGAAAACATTTGCTTTGGAAAAAACCCCCCAAAAAACAAACTCTAGTTACCCTCTGTATCTAACGAACGTCTGCTGTGTCCCAGCATCATCCGAGTTTGTACAAAACGTTTCAAGAGTTAAACTTTTAAAGGTAATGATCCTGTTTCTGTGTCAAAGAAGATTCCACGGTACTCTGACTTTACTGTACTTGCTGTATGTTATTTACATGCCACTGAATGTACAGAGAATGTGCACACCATGTGGCTTATAAGTGTAACAAATTAAAATGTTTTGACCTTTATTTGACCTTTAATTACTCCGTGTTTTACAGTCAGAAATGTCGGTTAGATCCTTATAATTCGAACGCCATAATCTGCCTCGGATCTCGGTCTGTGTTCAAACAAGGCGTCTTGCATGTACAGTATATCTGCTCTTTCCTGCAGCACAAAGTGTACCTGATTCCTCATGCCCGGTTCACAATGGAGTACCTGAGACCTGGAGTGCACTGCATTGGCACCCATGGACACTTTGCTCCTGACAGGTACTGCTGCATGCTAAAGATGGATAAGATATCAGGATGCACTATGATGAAGTGGAGCAGTGTATCGCAGTACGGGTGCAAGCTGATGCTTCTGTGCTTACATGACTGAGGAATTCTCGTGTCTTCTTCCAGTGCCTCCTGCGTCCCGTCTCGCTTCCAGACCCCATCTCAGTCGGTGGTTCTGAAGGAGGGTCAGGCTTCCTTACCTGACAACGCGCGTGGTGACATTGCTCACTCGACTCCCCGTGACACGCCCCCAACGGCCACCGACAACGGCAACCATATCCGCCTGGACTCTGCTCAGGTTGACCTAATTTTAGCGTTTCTTTTGTTTGGGTTTACAGCTACTTGTGTCTATACACGTTGTGTTTCAGGTTTGTCAGGCACTTTGACGGCTCTGGTACAGTATATTACTTATCAGTTTTGTCGTTCCTTCATTCCTCAGAACACAGTAGTGTATTCATCACAAGTGCATGCCCTGGGACGCTACGTGTTCATCCTACACTACCACCAGCCACTTCACCCAACCTTCACTGTACAGATTTATGTGAACGGCGGACAGATTTGGCAGGGTGAGGATCTTTCGGCGATGCTGTGTACCACTAGATATGTGTTTCAAGTTTCAAGTAAATGAAGTACAGGGTTGCTCGGTGTTGCTATTATATACAGTCGTTAGGTATTCGAAGAAAATATTGAGCAATCAAATCAAATTTTTTTTTAAATGGGGACTTTCTCC
Source organism: Synodontis membranacea (assembly GCA_025674565.1). Lineage (NCBI taxonomy): Eukaryota > Metazoa > Chordata > Actinopteri > Siluriformes > Mochokidae > Synodontis > Synodontis membranacea. The sequence goes on from JAOVYU010000024.1 coordinate 14,300,528, forward strand.
CATCCCAGGCCATGCCAATGCCACATTCTGTCCCCATGGCTATGGATGTCGTAGCATTCTGATATCGGAGAACCAGATCATCCTAGATGTGACTGACCACGAGATCAGTGTGACTGTGCAAGTCCCAGACGGCAAAACACTCTGGTTGGTGAGTGATAAGCTTTGGCTTTGAAAAAAAACAACAAAAAAAAAAACATGGAAAGAAAGCTTCTGTACTGTTATAACAATCTGTGTGTGTGTGTGTGTGTGTGTGTGTGTGTGTGGTGTAGGATTATATTCTTGTGGTTCCCGAGGGCAGCTACAGCTCCAGTTATCTTTCTGAAGAGCCGCTGGATAAATCCTATGACTTCATCAGCAACTGCGGACAGAACAGCTTCTATATCAAGTACAAAAGCCTACGTAAAAGATTACCTTAAAATAAAGCAGTACATGAGTGCAATCTCATTTATCATAGATTTTTGGATGTTGACTGATAAACGACGGACTGTTTCCTCTAGCCCTCAGACAGCGTCTCAGTTCTGCCGGTCTTCAGCCGTATCTCTTTCGGCTTTCTTCAATAACGGGGCCGTGCCATGTGGCTGTCACGAGGTCGGGTCCGAGAGCGATACGTGCCAACCAATCGGCGGTCAGTGCCCCTGCCGGCCCAACGTGATTGGCCGAGACTGCTCTCAGTGTGCCACCGGATACTACGGCTTCCCCAACTGCAGACGTGAGTGACGCCCTTGGAGCGGAGACGTCTATAGGGAAACTGAACGCTCGTGTTTTTTAATCATTTTGTTATTTGGTTCTGTTAAGATCATAATCATCCATTTCAATTTTTTTTTTGCTAGAAGAGAAACAATCTGTGTTTTTATAATTTACTGTTACAAATAGAAGTAATGTTTGTTTATTTATTTATTTAATTACACCTGGGCTGATTATATAGTCAACCTGAGATGCATTATGTATGCTTCTATGCCCATGTGTCTCTAGCATGTAATTGCGGGACACGCTTGTGCGAGCCAGTGACAGGCGAGTGTATCTGTCCTCCACGTACACTGCTGCCGGAGTGTGTGCAGTGTGAGCCACAGACATTCGGCTGCCATCCCCTGGTGGGCTGTGAGATTTGTAACTGTTCGCTGCCCGGCGTTACAGCTCAGGACATCAGCTGTGACACAAACGACGGCCAGTGCAGGTAAACCCATCTCTGCTCCACAACCACATGGTTAGGTTAAAAAAAAATAATAATTATAAATGTCCTTAATGACATTTAAAAACCTTTTGATTTTTCATCACAGACAGTCGATATTTGTGATTTTAGTTTTATGTCATATCGTTAATCCTAAAGTCTGTTGTTGTTGTTTTTTTTTTTAACCAAGACCTAAGAATGCTTTGCGTCTCCCTGCTTGACCACAAAATTCCACAGTACTGCACCACATTCCATAGTGATAGTCTCGCTCTCCCTAAAAATAACCTGCTGATTTGTCCAGCAGATCGTGAAACCTCACAGCAGGCACTGATGCCTGAGCTTTAATAATAGCACTAAATATTGAGCGCGTTGTCTATAATTTTGTTTTCAATAAAAAGATGATTTTGTCATGAATCTCAAGGCTGTCACGCTGTAGTTTGATGTACGTATGATGTGAAAATTCTACAGGTGCAGGACAAACATCGTCGGTAGGCAGTGTGACCGGTGCGCTCCTGGTTTCTATGGCTATCCCAACTGCAGGCCATGTGACTGCAACGAGGCTGGAACTGAGAGGAAAGTGTGTGACTCCACCACAGGACAGTGTCTATGCAAGGTACATCTCTCTCTCTCTCTCTCTCTCTCTCTCCCTCTCTCCCTCTCTGCCTTGATATGTAGATCCTCAGTCTATTGTACATGAATCATTTTGGAAAAGACACCACTATTAGTGTGTGTTAGTGTTGTGTTATCCAGTCTTTACCGTGTTACACAGAGATCGCATGCTGCACGCGCGCTTTGTACAGTAGTTACAGCAGTTACTGTACTAGTGATGTAACTATGAGGTTATATTACAGTTTATTAAAACAAATACTGTACCATTGGAATATATAGCAGTTTATTTGTATTCATTTTATTCATGTGGCTCTGCATTGTAGTTCATCTGCTCTTTGATTGAAGATTAAACCGCTGAAAAAGAAAAAAGTATGAGTCCTGAAGGTCCCTAAACAAAGACCATGAAACTTGTACAACTGTCGGCTTTTCCTCATTTTATGTCGTCTTTGTCAGGAAAACGTCGTGGGCTCGCGGTGTGACCAGTGTGCATTGGGCACATTCCATCTCGACCCCACTAACCCTAAAGGCTGCACCAAGTGCTTCTGCTTCGGAGCCACTGACCGCTGCCGAAGCTCAGACAAGCATAGGAAAGAGGTACAGACAAGCGCACACGCACACACACGTTCGTTTTACTTGTATCCTTTTGAGGACCTTTGATTGACATAATGATTAATGCAGCTAATTACTGCTATGTCTGCAAATAAACCCTAACCTTATCCTCAATAATGAAAAGGAAAGTTTTTGGCTTTTTTATTGTTTCTTATTTTTGTTTATAAAAACAAAAAACACTGTGAGGACCATCCAAAATTGTCAGACGTTACTATACGCAGCAGACACACCTAATAAATAAATAAATAAATAAATATATACAAAGGAAGAATTATTATTATTATTATTATTATTATTATATGCAAAGTATGCAAAAATAGACGATAAAAAAGTATAAGAAGAAATTTAACATACCGGTTTTTAACATGTACATAATGCATAAGAAAAGCACAATAAATCAAAAATAATTCTGAGCATTTAAAGAAGAAGCAAAAATTAGTATGTAGCAAAAATGTAAAAAATATTTATTGCATAAAAACTATTATTGTTTTATTGTATTTAATTATTATTATTATTATTATTATTATTATTATTATTATTATTAAGAATGTTATTTATTCTCTGGAGATTATTATTATTTTATTATTATTATGATTATTTAACTTTATTATTATTTAACTTTATTATAATTTCCCATATTTCTAGACCGTCACCCAGCGCTCTCACATTTTGTTGTTTGTCCCAGGAAACTCCTATAACTTGCATGGCCTCGAACTCTATTACGAATAATCATCGTACATGGATCCATCAGTTTTGTATGTCTGTTTGACTTCATACAAGTTGCCAGATCGTCCATGAATTACAAGCGACACACACAATCCACACACTACATACAATATCAACCCCAGGTGTCACCACATCCTGGTAACCCACGGCCCGATTCAAGGGGCGTGTGCGCAGTTACATGCTGAATATATGAGGAAATCTTGTTGTTGTTGTTGGTTTTAATGGTGTGTTGAATAATGGTTGTTCTCTGTAGATTAAGGACATGCAGGGCTGGGTGTTGCTGAGAGGAGACAGACAGGAGGTGCCTGTGTCTGTGTTTGCGGAGCAGGATCTGGTGGAGGCTGATCTCAGTGATGTCCCTGATGTCTATCAGGATTTTCACTGGCATGCACCACGCATTTATCTGGGTGACAAGGTAGGCCTTCATACCTCGTAAGTCGGCCAAAAGGAACAGAGAGTGCTCCTGTGTTTTAAACTTACTGTAGCAAAGCAAAGAATTGTGCTTTGTAGATCACTTACTGTGGGATTTATCACCGTCTGATCTGCTGAGCATGCTGGGGGGAAAAAAATCTAAGGGAACAGACCTTAGCTCTTATCTGTTGTCTACAAGATGTGGATGTTTTGTTGTCCGTCTCAGACAGGAAGGTGTCTTGACCACGTGTCCTTGAAGTCTCACAAGCCAGAGCAACCATTTATAAAACTTGCAGTACATTTTCAATTATTTGCATATTTGCTCTTTTTAAAAACCCGCATGACATTTTCTGAAGCTGAATTATCACTATGACAAACAGAAAATTCTAAATAAATGGGTAAAAATAAAAGTTTGGTTTTTTTTGTGACTGCTGGTTATACTCACTAAAAGCACATTTTAGCATCAAGATATTTACAGAACTTTCCTGTTTTAATCTGCTCTCCTCTGCGTCGCCTCTTTCTAGGTGTCATCGTATGGAGGTTTTTTGCGCTATCAGTTACACATCCAGACAATGAGAGGAGATGCGCTGATTTTGCCTTCTGAAGCCTCTCGACCTGACGTCATCCTCAAGGTTCCTGCTCCCAAACTAAACCGCAATGACCAAACACATTTCTAGAAAATCAGACCTTTGATTTCAAGTATAAACGTATTGCCATGCGTGCCAACTTCATGTGTGCAGGGAAACCAGATGACGCTGGTCTACATGGAGAGAGAGTATTCTTCTCCGGAGGAGCCGCACGTAGGAGTCGTCCATCTAGTGGAGGTAGGAGGAAGACTTTACAAAGTGCCAGCAATAACAACAACAGCAGCAAAAATCTCTCTCACACACACACAATCAAGAAAAAAATATGGTTAAAAAAAAATCAACAGCGCAAAATACATCTAGAAATATTGCAAAAATGACCACCCTCTTACGTTAACCAAAAATCAGAAGCTACGTTTACGGACCCCGTTGTGTCTGTAGGGAAGTTTCCGTCACTCTCAGACGGGGAACTCGGTGTCTCGGGAGGAGTTGATGATGGTGCTGGTGGCTTTGGAGTCTCTGCAGATCCGAGCTCTCCACTCCCAGTCGGCCCAGTCCGTCTCTCTGCGTGCTGCCACGCTGGATGGTGCTGAGCCCCTGTCTACCGGACGCCACGCCAACAACGTGGAGCTGTGCATGTGTCCAGCCAGCTACCAGGGAGACTCGTGTCAGGTAGGCGTCTGACTGTTCACACTGTACTGTTATCCGTTTGCCTCACTTTATTTGATCTGTAAATGAATCAGTAGTGCCTGTTAGAGCATGCCGAACTACTGTTTTCCCTACTATAGCACACACAGTTACGTACGATATATATAATTTCTCTGTTATCATTTTACATACAATATGTGACTTAGTGCTGGCCTGTATGTATTAGGTTAGAATAATATGTTTATTTTAATAATACGTCTCTGTCTGTTTCCCCGTCTCTCATCAGCGATGTGCTCCAGGCTACTACAGAGACACCAAGGGACTGTTCCTGGGCAAGTGTGTTCCTTGTAACTGTAATGGCCACTCTGATCAGTGCCTGGATGGATCTGGTATATGTGTGGTGAGTTCATTTCACTTACGCAAATAAAGTCCATTCGCACATAGTGAAAAATGGCCTTTTATTACAATAGTGCAATGATGATACGCTCGTTGCAGTATTGCATTCATCTCTGAATCTACAATAAGGCCCGAGTTCACTACCTGCCTCTTTTTTATTAATTTTATTAAATTAAAGTAGTCACAAAATGAAAAAAAGCAAATGCAGCAAAAATTAAATAAATATGTATTGCATCAAAATTATTATTAGCTTTATTGTACTTATATATTATTATTATTATTATTATTATTATTATTATTAAGAATATTATTTATTCTCTGGATATTATTATTATTTTTATTATTTAACTTTCTTATTATTTAGCTTTATTATAATTTTCCATATTTCTAGACATCTCCCAGCGCTCTCACATTCAGTTGTTTGTCCCAGGAAACTCCTATAACTTGCATGGCCTCAAACTCTGTTACGAATAATCAGCATACATGGATCCATCAATTTTTTTATGTTTTTGACATTACAGTTGCCAGATCGTCTAGTATTTTTATTAAATAATTTATGAAATTATTTTTGCTGAGATACAATGGAACAACTGTTCTCTGAATGAGGGTGCTAATCGGTTTTCACTGAAAAAAAAAAAAAATATATATATATATAATTTTTATTTTATTTATTTACTTATTTTTGAATGGTTCTCCCTTGCAGAACTGCCGTCACAACATGGCTGGAGACCACTGTGAGAAGTGCCATGCCGGTTTTCATAGCAACACCACAGTGGATGGCCATGCCGTGTCCTGCAATAGCTGCCCGTGTCCACTGCAGGTTGCATCCAACAAGTCAGTGCTCTCGCCATCTCCTCCCTCACCTTTACGTACTTTCAGTTTCTTTCAATTTCCATTTATTTCTTCATTTTCCTCATGAGTCTCGTTGTGTTTTGTTTTAAATACGCTACACAGGTGATCTCAGACTTTGGTCTTTTCTTTCTGGTTTTCTTTTTTCAGTTTTGCCACAGGTTGTCTAGAGAAGTCCAATCACATGCAGTGTCTGTGCATGCCTGGCTACGCCGGACCCAAGTGTGAAAGGTGGGATCTTGAATCGCTCCAGTGAAATATCTCCTTGAAATCCTTCTACCAGGATTTCTCTGAGGTGTTTCTGTCACACACATTTTAAAACTACACCCAGAGTTACTTCAGCTGTCTTTCAAATATTTACTCACATTTAGGATTTTAGCTTAGATAGGGATCCTGGTTGCCAGAACGTTCTTGGAACGTTATTTTTTTTAGTTACGGGAACGTTCCATGAAGTTTTGTTGAAGTTTTGCTCTATGGAACATTTTCCTAACGTTCCCCTAATGTCTGTAATGTGGGAACCTTTCGAGAACCTTTTGGAGAACGATACCGTTTGGTTGTATTAATGTTCCCATAACATTGGTAATGTTCTGATGCATAATAGCCTGGAGAGACCATTCTCTAAACATTGCCAGAAGGCTTTTGGAAAACTAACCATAACTGACCTATAAGCTAACGTTAGCTGAACGTTCTGTGTTTGCTGGGATTTTCTGTAACTAATCAGGCACCTGATCTCTATAACGGCTTACGCTGGTCTAGGTGTGCCCCCGGTTACTATGGCAACCCCATGGTGATTGGCAGCACTTGCCAGGCGTGCGAATGCAACGACAACTTGGACCCGAACATGCTGTTCACCGACTGCCACCCGGTGACCGGTGAGTGCCACGGCTGCATGTACAACACAGCGGGACCCCACTGTGAGATCTGCGCTCCAGGTTTCTACGGCGATGCCATCACTGCCAAGAACTGCACCAGTAAGAACCGTGCTCTTCTTAAACCACTTCACACTCCAGGAGACGTGATGTATAAGCCAAATGCCACCTGCTCTTTGAGTAGTTTGGTAGTAACATTTTGGAAAAGAAGCAATTCTGAAGCCCTTCCTGTACAATAAGAATATAAAGAGTTTAAAGGCCATTTCGCACCAGACTCCGTAGCAGCTTTAGTAACATTGTAGTGTTGCTCGCAATATCCTCCTACAATAAGCAGTGTACACTTTCATTTCTTTGTCACTCTCTGTGTGCAGCACACTAGCTAGAAACGTTACAAAATACTATATTTATGCTAGGTTGTAATTTCTAGTAATTCCTATAATTTAAGGAGCTCCTGAGCAGATTCCAGTTCGTAGGTCTACTGCAGCATAGTCAAAATTCACTGGGTGGACTGAAAGTACTAATTTGGAGCGCAAATTTGACTGGAAAAAGTTTGTGTGATTCTATACGGTGGAAACTGATGGTCAATTTTATGATGAATTGCTTATGGTGAGAATGCACGAATGCAAAGTGTATTCCTGTAAGTCCTGTAGTAGTTCTGGTGTAAAATGTATCACCTGCTGGTAAAACATTTGACGATTTCTTATTGTTTTTTGACAAAAAAAACATCTAGAATGCAACTGTTCTCCCTGCGGTACAGCCTCATGTGACCCTCACACTGGTCAGTGTCACTGCAAACCAGATGTTACTGGCATCCACTGTGATCACTGTGAGGTATGTCTCGTATTTGTTTTTTTTTCCTGCCCCTTTTAGGCCAGTTAAAGGTCCACTATGTAGGATTCAACCACCTGAACTCAACCACCTGATTCCTCTTCTGTCATCTTCCTTGACTTCCTTTCTTCTTCTTCTGTCATTCTTCCGGTGCTTCGTTCCGGATTCATGCAGCCCCTTGTAAAAGCACGAAACGCAGAAGGCGCCCTCTAGTGGTTCCTTCATTCAGTGCTACTTTAAAAACGCGACATGGCGGCTCCCTAGAGGAGGACCCGCACCCTATGTAGATGCACCCTATGTGCTCTAGACTTCCGAAAAGACGACGACTCAGCTAAATGGTTACAGGTTATTGTATTATGAATTCCCTACGTATGTCATGGAATATATTCTCCGTTTCTGCGAATAGATACCCTCAGAATCCTACATAGTGGACCTTTAAGCTGTGTGGTCTGGGGATAGTTTTGTTAATAGCAGTTTTTTAATTTGTGTTCAGGGTGGCACATTCGGCTTTGAGTCGTGTACCGGTTGTCATGCATGCGACTGTGAAGCAGCGGCAGCGTTGGTTCAGCCGTGCGACCCGGTCAGCGGCTCATGCACGTGTCGTCCAGGTGTGAATGGACCTAACTGCCGCCAGTGTGCTCCTGGATACTGGGACTACGGTCCTACTGGCTGCAAGAGTGAGGCTTTTTTTTTTCACACACACACACACACACTTACACACAGCATTTTAAAAGCCATTAACTCATCCCTGCTTTCTGTATATTTGTGTTTGATGGAATTCCAAGTCTTTATTATATTTATGAGTGTTTCTCTTGGCCTTCAGAATGCGAGTGTAAAGGAGGTCGCTGTGACCCACGGACTGGGGAGTGCCGCTGCCCGGACACTCTGACAGGGAAACAGTGTGATCGCTGCACCGATGAGTACAGTATGCTGGTCACTAATGGCGCAGATGTCCACTGTGAACGTCAGTACACACACACATACACACACACTTAAACACCATAAAAGCATGTTTAAAAACCTCATACTGCTCGATTTCGTCTTCTCTCCTCTGTCAACTCATGTCAACTAGTTACAGTATGGATCTTCATGCAAAAGGACACAGGTGTTAAAGTTTGGCAGCTTGTTTGAGGGAACTGTATTCAGTACATTTTTTTTTTATGTGTGTATTTGTTTAGCTTGTGATAGCTGTGTCAGAGTGCTACTGCAGGATCTAGACATGGTGAGCAGCTACTTCCTGTCTGTGGAGGATCAGCTGAAGAACATCAATGCCAGCGCCCTCGCCTGGGCACAACTCCGCAACCTTAATGCGTCTGTGATGGATGTGGCAGTGAGTCTCTCTCTCTCTCTCTCTCTCTCTCTCTCTCTCTCTCTGTGAGAGTCTGTTAAATGTCTGCTCACAGTTACTGTATATATATGGCTGAATTCAAACTATGCAAATGTTGGCCATCTCCCAGAATTCCATAGAAAACTACAACAGCACCCTTGATGGCAGCAGGATGCAAGCAGATTTGCTAGAGAAAGATCTGCAGACCGCTAAGTCCGACATATCTGAGCTGGAAGAGAAGGTATGAAGAGGCTTTGGAGCCAATACGCAGACTGTAATAGATATTAAACAGTCCTGTGCAGTGATCAGAATGAACCGATCGTACTTTAAGGCAATAGGTTACTGTATTACTGTCAAGATTTGTCTTACAGTTGATATTAGTGTTCGTATCATTGGCGTTCAAAAATGTGGCTATGTATTCCTGTGTATGTGGTCCTAGTTTGTTGATACTGTAGTGCCCAGTTTGCTGAGCATATCTACGATAATCTTGCAGGTGTCAAGATCAGTAGGGAAAGGAGATGAGCTTAAGAACAACACTAAAGCCATGTACGAGAGAGCTCAGAGCCTGCTGGACTTTATCCGAGGCAGCATGGAAGATATAGAAGGTTGGGGAATAATGATCATATCATTAAACATGATTTCTAGTAACTTGTTATCCCGGGGTCACTGCATGATATTAGCTCGTGAGAACAGTTGGCTGATGTGAGGTGTCTCTCTCTGTATACGCAGCCATATTGGAGCTGGTGAACAGAACGGCTCAGAATGGCTCTCGGGGCGTAGATGAGAGCGATTTGTCACGGAAGCTGGCTGAAGTGGCGGCCATGTTGAGGGACATGCGCTTCCAAAGCACTCACTTACAGAGGAAGGTAGCAGAGAATGAGCTCACTGAAGCCAAAAAACGTGAGTGAGAACCTAGAGCTTTAAGACAGCTGGGAGACACTTTCAAAGTTATTCAAGATCCGATGTGTGATTCATAAAGTTTCAGGCATTTGCTGAATTATTATTTTTGTTCTGCCTTCGTTAACGATCTCGTTTATTTCTGTAGTGACGGAGCGTGTGAAGGGAGAGATGGCTGACCGGAATGCTGCAAACGAGGATACGTTGAAGTCGATCAGAGACAAACTGGATCAGTTTCACAACGAGCTCATGAACATGAGAGACTTCCTTAATGACTCAGTGAAGAACATAACACGTGCAACTGAAGCCAACAGCATCAACCAAAAACTGCTGGAAGAGTACAAGGTACACCAGCCAGCACATAGATACACGTAGACCCATTTAAACCCATATCTAATTGAAAATAGACCAAAGACAATGACTTTGTTATTGTAAAATGAGAATTTTATTTTTTTATGAAAAATATGTGCTTATTTGGGATTTGATGCAAGCAGCATTTCAAAAAAGTTGGGACAGGGGCAACAAAAAACTGGAAAGTTGTGTGATGCGGAAAAAAAAAAAAAGCACCTGGTTATAGCTAATTTGGTTAATTGGCAATTAAGTAGTTAGAAATATGATTGGGTATAAAGAGAGAGAGAGAGAGTCTCTCCGCAGTAAAGATGGAGATGGGTTCACCACCGTATAAAAGACTATGTGGGCAAAGAGTGCAGCAATTTAAGAATAATGCTCCTCAAAGTAAAATTGCAGAGAATTTCGGGATTTCATCATTTACAGTACATAATATCATTAAAAGATTCGTAGAATCTGGAGAAATCTCTGTACACAATGGTGCTATGGGGTGCATTAGTGCACATGGCTTGGGTAACTTGCACATCTGGGGAGGCAATATTAAAGTTGAATGATATAAAAAGGTTTTGGAGCAACATATGCTGCCATCCAAATGTCTTTTTTCAAATGCTTTTTTCAGCAAGACAATGATAAACCAGGTTCTGCACATGTTACAGCAGCATGGCTCCATAGTAGAAGAGTCCAGGTGCTAAACTGGCCTGACTGCAGTCCAGACCTTTTACCCAATGAAAACATTTGGCACATCATATAAAAAAATACGACAAAGGAAACCCCAAACTGTGGAGCAGCTAAAATCCTATATCATGCAAGAATGGGACGACATTTCACTTTCAGGGTCTTCTAAGTTCCTAAACATTTACAGAATGTTTTTAAATTCAAATTTTTGAAACATGTATACTAACATATATTGTATATTTAAATAACGTACACTTATATGGACAAAAGTTTATGGACACCTCAACACCAGTATGTGGTTTTTCTCAGACTGTTGCCACAAAGTTGGAAGCACACAGTTGTTTAGGATGTTGTTGTATGCTGTAGCATTACAGTTTCCTTTCACTGGGACTAAGAGGCCCAAATCTGTTCCATCATGACTGTGCCGCTGTGCACAATGGGGCGAGCTCAATGAAGACATGGTACGCTGAGATAGGTGTGAAAGATCTTGACACAGAGCCCTGACTTTAACCCCACTGAACACCTTTGGGATGAACTGAAACCCCGACTGCACCCCAGACCTCCTCACCCAACATCAGCGCCTGACCTCATTAATGCTCATGTGGTGAAACGACACAGATTCCCACAGACATGCTCCAAAATCTAGTGGAACGCCTTCCCAGAAAAATGGAGCTTGTTATAACAGAAAAGGGACAAAATCTGAACTGGGATGTTTAACAAAGCACATATGAGTGTTACAGTCAGGTGTCCACAAACCTTTGTCCATATAGTGTATTTTACATGACTGGTGGCCAATAGAAAAAGTGCAGTTCTAGTTTTTTGGTGTCAAATGTTTCTTGACTGTGTTTAAAAAAAAAAAAAAGATCGTATTGATTGTTCTGTGAGACCTCCTGACTTGTTGTGATGTATCTCTAGCAAAAGGTGAATTCTCTGAAGTCAAAGCAGAAGGAGATGGAGGACATGATCCAGATGGCAGAAGATGTTGTGGCTCAGGTCAATGACCTATTGTCAATGCTGCAGGATGCCAAAGAGGTCAGATTCTACGTACAGCTTGATGCAGAAAAGGAATATAAATCACAAAGTATTCGAAGACTCAAGTGATGACTCCCAAAGTTCTTATCTGCTGTTTGTTCGTCCTCCTCCTCCCTAGGATTATGAGCGTCTGTCTGCTCAGCTGGATGGAGCAAAGCTTCCGCTCACGAACAAGGTGCAGAATTTCACTTTCTCCAGCTCCAAAAGCCCGCTGGTAGAGGCAGCTGAGAAACACGCTGAGCTTCTCGATCAGCTTTCCAAGAACCTCTCAAGGTGACTGAGATTTCTATCATTCATATTCTTCCTATAAAGATTTCATTCATGCCACAGTTTGAGTGTACTGTTCCATGGCTGCATATTAAAACTGCCTGTTCCTCTGTGTTTTAAACAGCTTAATTTCCAGCACTAACCAGGACAGCTTCATCCAGAGAGCTGTGAATGCATCACGCACGTACGCCAACATTATAAAGAGTGTACAGGAAGCTGAAAATTTAGCCAGGGAAGCTAATACGGAGGCCCTCGAGGTAATGTTAAGCTATGGAGGGCCTGGGGCCCTGGCATATTGTGTGGGTAGCATATGTCAATACCTTCATATTGATGTATAGAGCTTTTTTTATTGATTGATGATGACTGGTTCACGCAGCATATTTTAACACATTAACCTTATTGTTTTGTTCCGTACTTGTCAATTGATCCATCTCAAATCGATGTACAGTCGACTCTCGTTTATCGCGGTTAATCCGTTCCAGACTCTACCACGATAAGTGAATTTCCGCGAAGTAGGATTCTTTATTTATAAATCGAATATTTTCATAGTTAGAGCATAGCAAACCTGTTTACGACCTTCTAATTATGGTTTTTAACATTATTAGAGCCCTCTAGACATGAAATAACACCCTTTGGTCACCATTACACTCGTATTACGCGATATATTAGACAAAATAAGAGAAAAGACATTAAACGTTACAAATATCATATTATTATTATTGTACATTTAATTACACACACAGTTCTTACACACAACCACTAACCTATCAAAATAGTGCAACTTGTTGGATGATGATGCATCCTGAAGAACATCCTGATCTTTTTATATGCGTGAGGAGGCTTTTGTAGGATTCCATCGCTCCATCAAGTGCATTCCAGAACCACAATGCACACATCATTTACACACAGGCCTACAGTCCCTACGTACAGTCATTTTAATTTTAATTCAGGGGTGTATCATTGACTCAGACAACCGAGCGCAAGCTGTATCATTTTCACTGTCTCGATCAACTTTTTAATGAATATACTGTATTTGGGAAAAAACGCGACAGAGTGAAGCCATGAAATTTGAAGCGCGAAGTGCCAAGGGTCGACTGTAATACCAATTTAGCTGCAACATATATTATACTATAGCATATCTTCAGTTACCAGTAGAAACAATTTTTATCTAAATACAAAATATTCTCGTACATGTGAACATAAAAATATGTAAATTTGTATATTTTATTCATGTTGTGTATACTTAAGGAAATTTTGCGGGGAAAGTTGGAAAAATTCCATGAATTACATTTTAGGAAAGATATTTCAGGACAGTCAACTTGACTTTGTTAAGTGTGTGATCAGTGAGATCAACTGTTTTTTTGGCGCAGAATATCAATGGCCAGGATCTTTCGGAGCAGGCCGGTGACCTTAAAAATAAGAGCGTGGCACTAGAGGAAGAGGCATCAACCCTACTCCAGAAGCTGACTAACGGTACGTTTTTATCAAACCAATCAATGGTCTCTTGTGTCCCATGGATGGAGACTTTTAGCCTTAATGATATAGCTGGACATATTTAAGCTGAACAGATTTATTATTACAAGCATTTCCCCTTTGTGTAAATGCATGCAATCTAATGAAAACCTAGATTGATTGGCTTCACATCATATAATTTGAATGGATTACTGCACTTTTATATATGGACTAGCTGAATACCCAGTGGCTCCGCTCACTGAGCGCAAGGGGAAAAAAAAATAAAATGCAGTATTTATCAATCTAGAATAGCATGAGATTAGATTAGATTAGATGTAAGCACTAGTGACGCTGTTTCCGGTCATGCGTCATTTCCGTTTTAAGCACGAAAAGAAATGTGTGTATGTAAGAATTGTAGTGTGTATATATA
>JAOVYU010000024.1:14355033-14367236 GCA_025674565.1 Synodontis membranacea
CCATCCAAGTACTAACCAGGCCCGCCCCTGCTTAGCTTCCGAGAACAGGCGAGATTGGGCACCCCCAGGGCAGTATGACTGTACTATATATTAACAACATAACGGTCAAAAAAAAAACTTCTCAACTAATACAGGACAAGGCTATATATATTAGATTTGACCTTTAACAGCCACAGTGGAAGGAAGTCGTTCATTTCTTATGCTATTGTGACACTGTCATTTTTAATGCAGTAAATAAATGAGTCGTGTACCTGTGATTCAGTATTTCTACAGTGCCGTATTGCTCAATCCACAGTTTGCCCACAATGACATTGTGTACACAGCAGAAAGGGTTTGACCATGTGTATACCTCTTTGTGTCTGCAAGGAACACATACAGAGAGAGAGAGAGAGAGAGAGAGAGTGAGTATGTGACCAGCCAGTTTCCCAGTAACTCCAGAGCACTTTTGGTCTGAAGTCAAAAACCTTGGTATTCTTCCTCAACCAGGAAAAGACCCAGTCAAGGCAGCAAATATACTCTCACACACTGACCTTGGTTTAAACAGTAAATCATGGTTAAGTCCTCTATCTGCGCACATTAATCTAATCATACACACATACAGAGTGTAACTCACTTAAGGAGCTCTAACGTGATAGTTCCTTTTGGTTCTGCTTCCACACTCTTGCCCCAGAACTTGAGCTTTGGGTATATAGAGCCATGGAAAAGGAAGTCCTCTGCTATGCCCTCGGCATGGAATGCACTGATTGGTGGGTGATGACTCACCTGTTCTGAGATCAACCTGTAGCCCTGATCCTCTCTAAAAGAGACAGAAAGAAGAACAGAACTTGACGGTTGATAAGAAAAGGGAAGGAAGACATATTGCACCAATAACACATGCCTATGGTTATTTAATGCAACCCTCAAATCCTGTAATCTTCATATTACATCATGCTAATAAAACTCAAGGAACCCAATTAAATAGAAGTGGGTTCTAAAAGAGGCAAAGAAGAGCTCAGAAGAAAGAAGTGCCACTTTGACCTTTGAAACCTTATGTCTGATTAGGATTTCGTTTTAAACCTCGTGACCTTTGTATTATAAGGTTCTGTCAGGGTCACTGGAACACTGGCTGCATATCAGGAGTCTTCACCACATCAGAGTCTGACCTCTTTAATATTCTTGTAACTGAATGGACTGATACTCACAGCCACGTTCAGGTTACAAGGTAGCCAATCTATCACTAGTGTGAACAAACCTAATGAAATGACCTGCATACATAAATCTTTTAAACTAAGAACAACAAAGAAGCTGAATTTACAAGACAATCTATCAGTGAGTCAGCAAACTGAACAAACTAGCAGCACAAGCATTCAAGTCTAATCACAAAGATTATTTGCTTTGGATAGTGGCCAAGATCTTGGCTGTTCATGATTAAAGTAAGGCAGCGATAAGAGTTAGACGCATAAATTCTACTAGTTTTTGTGGTTATTGTTGACCTGCTGTTTAGATGCTATCAGTGCTATCATGTTAATTCCAACATGACGTTCTAATCCTGACCAAATGGCCAATTATTGGATATTCATTCAATTTAGAATTACAGATGCAAGCATCTTAAATCTTTTTTTGGAAAAATTATATTTGTGTTCAAACTACCATAAATGTACAAAGGTAGTGTGCACACCTACAACCATTAGCTACGACACCATTGTTTACCGTGTGAGTTCGTAGGTTTCCCCTAAGAGAGGGTTAAACGGCTTTCCAGTTCTGTCCCACTGAGAGGCCACGGCGGACACAGCAAAGGCAGCTACAGCCTGAGGGAACGAGGGGGAAGAATGATTGCCAGAAAGAAAGCAGAATCGGACAAAGCAATGCCGTTACCCTGATCAACTGCGTACTTATTCCAACAGTCTCATTAGACATTTCAAGCCTTGCAAACCTTTCGAAATTACACTGAAACTTTTTCTAGATTAGATTATGCTCTTCTAAAATGGCTGGGGGTGTGATTGCACCCACCTGCATTCTCTCAATGGAGTCAGACTCTGCACAGGCTTTGTAGATGAGGTACGTGTGCTCCATGTACTCGCTGATTCTCTGCAGAAAGCTCAGTGGCTCGTTGAACACAATGGGCATGGTGATCTTAGACAGCTCCTGCAACAGCAACACAACGCAGTAGGTCACAGGAACAACAACTGAGAGGAAAACAGTGAAGTCAATAATTATTGTGTCTGATGGCCTCACCAGTCCTATACATTTCTTCAGGATGCTCCATATGCTGAAGTTATTCCTGGAGAACATGCGGGCAGGAAGCATTGACCTGAAAGTCACAACAATGTTAGCATCAACAAACTTCCACTCTGGGCAAAACATAAGGGTTACCATGAGCAGTTACTGTAACCATCGAGCAGCGTGTTCCATGCATAGCTTGCATATTTTCAGCCCATTTTTAGTAGAATCAGGCCAACACCCCTTTGGGGGTTAATAAAGCCAAGGCATCTGACTCTACCTGCGTTTCTTGATTCCATTCTCTTGCACGGTGCCATTGTTCTTCTCAGCACCGGCATCCACCACCGCATCTTTGAAGCTGG
This sequence comes from Synodontis membranacea, assembly GCA_025674565.1. Lineage (NCBI taxonomy): Eukaryota > Metazoa > Chordata > Actinopteri > Siluriformes > Mochokidae > Synodontis > Synodontis membranacea. The sequence continues at coordinate 14,357,595 of JAOVYU010000024.1, forward strand.
CTTCTGAAGTGCCCTCACATGACTCGTCTGAATCGAAGCCTGTCACACAAAAATAAACCTTATAACGATATGACTTTTCAGGTACACCTGAAATAATAATAGATCAGCCATTAATAGATCTAGCAGAAAACACACACACACACACACACGTATGTAATGCCACTCACTACATTCCCCTCACACATAGCTTCTGAGAGTCTGGACTGAAACCAAGGCACAACTAATTACAGCTGAATGTCTCGCAGTAGCACCACAGCTCACTCACATCCCCCAGAGGATCCCAGAGGAAAACCCTTGATAATGACAAACTCCTTTAGAAAATTAGGAAGACTTAAATTCAACTCCCCTCTCACTATTACCAAAGGAAAGAATGCCCTAATTGGCATTTGCTAGAGACTAGCGTAACTCAGCAACCACGCTCTAGCCTCAAAAACTCCAGCTTTAGCCATTTCCATGACCATCAATGCTCAGTGTGAAGAAGCAAACATGGTGACTTGATACGGATTATTCACTAGGCCATGTTGACCTTTTGTTTTCAGGTACAACTTGACTGGAACAAAGAGTTACGAAACTCTATACGGATTTAACGGTCTGATTCTCCTTTTATTGATTTATCCACCTTTTTTTTTTTTTTTTATCGCGGTGTATGCGGCAGTGACAGGAGCTGTCAGCCAGTCTGGTCAACGCTGCTACATTATTAAAGGCGTGGGCAAAGAGCAAAGGTAAGATGATACCCAGGTGCCTTACTATTGTCCTCCACTAGCCTGCTAATAGCAAACAAACAGCCTGATGGGGCTCATTCAGAAGGAGTAGCGTTCAAATGCAGCACTAAAGAGCGTTAAGAGAAATGAATGCTGGTCACTGAGGGAAGTGCTGGAAGTGCAGTTTAAAAGCAGCCACAGTATAGCTAAGGAGTGCCCCCAGGAAATATACTAGGTCCATCTTACTTGTTTGCTTACAATCGTCAGGACTATCTTCAGAATTGTTATTATTAAACAATAAGTCTGTTTAGCAACCATGTACCTTGCAAGCACTTTACTGATCAGCATGGCTTACATTACCACGTCACATAGCTCCACTCACGAAAACAGAGTTTCTCTGGATGTTAATTTAATTCGAAATTCAAATAAACCATTTGAAAAGGGAACCAGTCTCATTAGATGTTAATGTTCTTCATCTCTCTCTCTCGTGAAGCAATAAGCATGGTGAGTTTGTGTTAATGGAAGCACGCGCTCTCAGGCAAGCGTGAAAACACTCCGACCTTTAGCTGTGCATCTGCAGCTGAATCTCAAATGTCTTTCTACACTATGAGCGAGGGCTCAGGGTAGGACGGTTAGCTCTATTACATTACACCCTATCTAGAACACAAACAAAGAGGATGGTGCCTTTAAATCGGATCACCGGGAAGTATTGTTATCCTAGGTAAATAATAAAAAAAAAAGAATCTGAAACATTACGTCGGGGTTCAAAAGTGATTCTCAATCTGCCAAAAAAATTAAATAAAATAAAAGAACAATTTGAGAGTGTGCGAAATTTTGGCAGGCAGTACACCAGAGTTCTTCTGAAAACAATTCAGCTGGGAGGATACAGAGTTCAGCCAGCGAAATCGATCAGGAAGTCAGTCAGCCAATCAGTGGCCTGCCCTATTCTTAGCTCCACCCCAGCCGGCATAAAAGCATTACAAGAAACATTGATTACACGGCATACTAAATTACTTATGAATGCACCTAGGGCCATATTACTCATGTTATCTTACACTTGCAATAAATATTTAAAAGCCTTTATGCATTTCGTATAATTCTGTACTTTTTACAGTGCATAGCAGAACAGCGGTCTTTCTCTTCCCAGTAAAAGAAGGAGGCGAGTCAATCGAGGTGTTTGGAACTCTCTGATATTAACTGACACTCTCTGGTAAATGTTTTGAGTTTTTTTTAATTAAACAAAAATTTTTTAGGACAAAAATCAAAAATGGCACTGTGTGCCAAGTGTGGAATCCAGGATCTTAAAAATAACGTTAATGCTACGTTTTTTGCTTTAGGAGCAGTGTAATGGAGAGTGACGGGCAGTTCCTCAAAAACTGGGAAAGTCTGAATGATTATGATTAGAATTATGTTAATATCTAACCATACTATCCCAACAACGCAGCCCTGGAAAATTCGCCAGGCACAGAGGTTCTGACCGATCTGTACTCACCTGTGATGGCATCATAGAACTCGTCCTCATTGTTCATTTTATTGTCGGACAGCCAGCGCGAGCCACTAGAACATGTTCCCTCGTGGATGCTTGCCTGACGTTCCTGACTGCGCGGACCCCGCCCCTTTTCCACCTGCAAACAGGCAAGCGCGCAACAAGGTAATGCAAGTGCATCAGCACAACAACGAATCACAAAAACAGCATGACGAAAACGACGGCTTTCGTTTTGACTTTCGAGTACGCAGAACTCCCAGATCACTTTTGCTCCTTTTCACTTCCAAACATCACGTTTACAACAATGAATTTTAGGAAATGCTGCCTTTCCGCCCTTAGGCAGGTAAATTGGAACATGAAGAGAACTGATCTTTGGTCTCTATCACCACCCAGGACACGCCAGCCTGTGTGTCTGCAGCTGATGGACAGATAAGCTGACGTGAGCAAAGAACACAGTCGCTAGCATGCGGGCCTTGACCCCTGTGATCAAACTCTGAGAGAAAGCTTATGCTAAGACAAACAAGCCACAGAGGAGACACGTTTCATATAGCACATCATCCTGGATGAATCCTTCCCTCTGGTTTATTAACTCACTTTAAACATTTAAACCGTTGAGTCCTTTATTCCAGGTCTGGTTGCCAGATAAGCAAGTAAGCATGTATTTATGCAAGAAACACACCAAGAGCTTGTTTATAAGGCACAGACTAACAATAATAATAATAATAAAGAAACTAATGCGTCTTTTCAACTAGACTTGGGTGACGTTACTCAGATACATCACCACACGTGAGGACATTTCCGCGATACACAATATGTATCACAAAATACACGTTCGCCAGCAACTGCGCAGAAAAACTGTGGTGAATTTGACTTCAATTATACTTTTGTCTAATGCCGTTTTCTTTTTTTCATAGGACCAATATCGTAGAACGTTATTCGCTGGCCTTAGCAAGTCAAACCCAGCATTATGGATGTAAATACTTCACGGAACAGCCCTCCGGAGTTAACGGCAGAGCATGAGGGAGACACAATCACGTGGAATCAAACACCTGTCCAAGAGATGCATTCTAAGATAAAGCTCGCTGTCGCAGGATTGTGCTGGGTTAGGATCGCTTCAACTCTGAACCCTGTTGATGTTTCTAGGCTGAAGAACTGGGAGCTAAAATATATCAGATCTAAGGCGTAGCTCTCTATCAAGGCTCTATGTGCCAGTAAATGAAACTGCTTAATGTTTAAAAAAAAACAAAACACAGACAGGTATGTTGCACAACATTAACGTAGCTGCTCTGAGATAAGTAGAATAATCAGATAAGCCTTATCTCGAATGTAACGCTACACGACGTCCCTGAAGGAGACCGAATGCCTCGCAGTCCAGAGTAGTGCAGCAGTCCAAATGCTTTTGCTTTGTATCAGTAAAGAACACAGGCTACTAATTCCTTTTGCTAAAAAATTAGTAATCGGACAATATATGGTATACACGACGAGCTCAGTGACATACGACAGATTTTAAAGTACAGAAACCTGAAGCCGACTCGGATCCTTCCACAGTCCAGATTTCATCACGCAAGGCTGACTGTCCCAGCACAACTACAGTAATATACAGGGTTAAAGGGCAAAGATCAGGCTTACCCACTCACACACAAGGAGAAATGACTCCACAAGAAGTCGCCCCACACATGATGTGTTCCAGGTGTCCGGTTCATGGCCATTTATGTCCAGGAACGACAAAAAGAACAGTCAGTAAAAACAACGGAGCATTAAGTGGCTACAGCGAGATGGAGATCAGTACTGAACGGCTGACCTTCCCCGAATCCTGATACACAGCAGCATAATATTCTTTTCTTTACTTGTTTTTTTTTTTTTTTTTGCTATGCTTCAGCCGCAGAACGCTTGCCCGTCGCTAGTGTTACACTAGTCCAAGCTGAACTTGATTCAACTCTCATCAGTCTCACTTTAGTGTATCCTAGGAATTATTCTGGCATTCTGACCAATCAAAACGGTTAGGTTCGGGACATCTGAAATGACAGGAAGAACGACACTGCTTGCAACAACAGACACCACAGAGAGAATAACAATCAATTATTATGAATTTCTGAGATTAATTCAATTAAGAGATTTATTACCAAAATATTTGCTAATTCTGGTCCCAATTTTTGATTGGTGCCATTTTGTTGTTGTTGTTGTAGTACTGACATCACAGTGGGACATTAATAGCAGAAAAAGGTTTCAGCGATACCAAAAATAAAAGATAATCTTCAGATTTCTCCTGAAAAGAAAAAAAACATTTTCCAGTGGCATTCACATTAATCAGGAATCCAGTTTAGATGCAGTGAGAACAGAAACGCTCCAGAATGCAGTGCAACTACAGAGGACCAGCTTTAAACTAATAAAGCGCTGCTGCATCAGTCGCTTCAGGCAAAGATGAAGCAAGAGCTAGTAACTGTGAGGTTGAATAATATAAAAAGGTCTAGATTTTTTGTTTTATGAAAAGGCGCAGGCTCGTTCACAGACTCGGTAATACATGAAAAGAAGCAAACACCTCGAAGAACATTCTATCCAATTCACACAGCTGTGACAGAAACCGCTCCAGTTTTGACATGTTTACCGAAGTCTCAATTCAAGGTGTAGCTCTAGAGCAGCCACATCTCTGCCATGCAGTGTATTTTAGCACTCGGAGAGCAGCGCTCCACCTGGATGAGACGGAAGCCGAGTCTGAACGACACCTGGCTAAATAAAGCCAGCCTCAGCGGTGTGCAGGTGCTGTATTGTCTGTCAGGTCTAAACACAAGCGGTATTGTTCCAACCAGGAGAGATGATCAGCTTCTACTGTGTGCAAACAAATTCCATGATTCCAACCATCACTGACTTCACACTTCTACCATCATCACGATGTTTGTTAAGTGCTGCTACACACTGAAAAACTCGTTTTTGGGATAGAAACGACATCAGTCGCTGACACAAACGTGCACATTGCCGGAGACTGGAGGAAAGTTTAAAAAAAAAAAAAAAACGCTGTGCAAAAGTGATGCTTGGTCATACATCCACACACCCAAGTGGATCAACCCACCCTTCATTCTCATGGATGTACACATGTAAAACAAGGTGCAGCCCTAATCATGTTCAACATGACTGTAGCGTAGGACGCTTTTTTTTTTTTTTTAAATAAGACAGGCTGGAAGGCAGGAATTACATCATCATGACTACAGTGAACTCACAAGTTCGGTAAGGGAACACATTCAGCGACCCAGAGTGAAACCTGTACGAGCACCCAGAGTGAAACCTTTACGAGGACACACAGGATAAGAAGCAGCATGTGTGGAAATCCACAAGCTGCAAATGACGGAAAGTGCTCCTGTTCACCTGAAACAGAATTACAGCTTTGAAATACCAAGAAGAAGAAAGAAAAAAAAACTCTCACACAATAAAAGATGGACATATGTGATTAAGTGTGCATACGAACTGCAAACAGATCCGGTTAAGCACGAAGGTCGGGACTTGCAAAGGTCAACTCAAAACCTGAAACTCTTGTACAAAACACTAGACACTTGCGCTCGGTTCACACACCTTCCAAGTCAAATTTATACACTATCATGTCATGCAAATCAAGCTTAGTGTACACACGTGACGACGCTTAGCATGAATCAGCAAGTTCAGGCACAGGGTATTGCTATACAGACAAGTGTACACACCTTCACTCTGACATACCTGCCCTCTCACCCTCGCACCCGCTCACTCACACACCCTCACACACCTTCACACTCTCACTCGCACACACTCGCTCACGCAGGGTGTAACATACAGCCTCTCTGGAATGTCTGTGGATGCTCACTTCCTAAACTCTCCAGGTTGATCCTGAGCTAGTGTTAATGTCTGCGTGGGTTTCCTCGGGGTTCGCCGGTTTCCACCTGCCTCCCTAAAAACATGCCAGTAAATGAACTACTTACACGCTGTACACACGTCGCATAATAAAACACAAGATACAACACAACAGCGCACAGCAGAACACTCAGACGACAGAGCAACACGGAGAAAAGACGTCCAAGATGTAGCGCGTCTAGACGCAGCACGCATACAGTACAGCGTGTGTGTTCGCGGTGTCCTGTGATGGACTTACTGCATTCCCGCCTCACGCACAGCGTTCCTGGGCCAGACTCCAGGACCCACAGGGCCAATGACCTGGATAAAACGCTTAAACCTCTGGCTTTTAAATCTTCCCTCATTTATCCATTTAGAACGATTCAATAGGAATTCATTAGGAGAAAAAAAACCAATTCATTATTCAGAATCTGTGACCTTTAAGAACATGGTCACAGTAAGGAGCACTAATAATAATCAGCAGGCATTACTGATTTATCAGTGAAGTATTTACACAATTAGGCGCCGCAAGTGCAGGTAAAGATCTCCACCCTATGAGACACCCTGCAATAAACCAGGGCTGGACGATAAGCTGGTCACATCAAGATCAAGATCAAGATCAGTTACACCACGAGTGGGTTTTATAGCACAAACTGACTGGAGTAAACGGCTTCTCGCCTTTATTTATAGTTCTTTTTTTATTATTTGAGTTTTCAGGTGTTAAATGAAAAGATCATGGAACTTAGTTCTAAACACACACACACACACAGTGTGTATCACTACTGTTTCACTAGGAAATCTGACTTCTGTGACGTCATACATACAGCAAACTAGTAAATAACAAGTTTTAATATTACTGTAAACATTTGAACAGTGACTTATAGAGCTTGAGACTTGATCTAAACTAATCTCTGAACTCAAAGCCCAGCAAAGATCCTTAAACTGCTGTCTAAACATGCTAAACACACGTCCGAATGTCGTCCGAACGCAGGAAAAGGAGAATCAATTCATCAGTTCATTCACAAGACGATCAACATATCACTAACCGCAACAATAACAACAACAACAATAACAACAACAACAACCACCACCACCAGCAGCACGCGCTCGCAGCACAGTGTTCGTCCCGTAATCCTAATAAAAGCAGAGCAGCTCAATACTAACACTAAACACCAAACAGCTTCTTGCTCGAGCTCATACACTAGCTTTGAGCTACTTTAGCTTGCTAGCTGTGCTAATGGTAGTTCCGCATCACTCCGGTTCAAAGCACGATAACACCAACGACAGCGCAAAAAATATCCGAGCTCGCTGTGGAATAAGTTGTGTGTCTGTAGCTTGTACACGGCAGCATCACCAGAGTGCTAAAGCACGGATGCTAACGAGCAGCCTTCACTTCAGTACACATTACCCGCGACAGCTAAAGCTAAACAGCAGGCTAACTCACTGACAGAGCTCCGGTCCCGGTCCTGACCGGTTCTAGATTACAGTTCGTCTCTGACGTGTTTGTGCACTGAAATAAACAACGGAGCTCATTTTTGTAAAGGCGCGTCTCTCACCTGGTTTCTCACCTGCGCTTTGATCCGCAGCTGACGGAGTCCAGAGCCTGGTCCAGAGCCTGGTCCACACTGAAGCGCTGAGCGCTGGGACGCTAACGCAGCTTGACACACAGGCGGAAATGACTCCAGTGGGCGGGCTGACTGACGCGCCGGATCAGCCAATCGCGTTCGTCGGATTTTGTCGCCTGACATCGTTTCAGCGCGCGTCACGTGACAACCCTCCGCTCGGGGCGGTGCAGGGGGGGGCGCGTGTTAGAGATCAAAGCTTCAATACTGAACTGTTTGTGTCGAGTCTGGTTTTTTTTTCTGCGTCCATGTGGGTTTTTCTGTCTGTCAGTGCCATGACCCCTAGGTGTGGATGTGTAGTGATGGACTGGATGTATTCCCTCCCATCTAGGCTCAGAATCCAGGATTCCTCTGCACCTATGACTAGATAGATAGATAGATAGATAGATAGATAGATAGATAGAGTACTTTATTTATGAATGAATGGTTCCTTTTATCAGTTAGGTCACTAGTTCATCCACCTGTGTTATGTATTATTGTCAGCATGGGGATGCATCAGGTAGCACTACTGCAGCCTCACAGTTCCAGGCTTGGGTTACTGCCAGGATGGATGGAGTTCCACGTGTCCTCCCCATGATAGGGAGCGTGGGATTCCCCCAGGTCGAACCTGGCTGTGAGTGTGCGTGTGCATGTCGTTCGCATGCTGCTTGTTGGCTGGCATCCTATCCAGGGTGGTGTTATCCTGTTATCAGATCCATTGCAACCCTGATCAGGATGAGACGTTGTCAGTCAGCTCACATCTACTGTACACGCGTGTTTATTAAAATCAACGCATTTATTTTTGTTCTGATGATCTCTGCTTTTTTTTTTTTTTTTTTTTTTTTTGAGTGATAACGAAGTTACATAAATCCTGACAACAACTGCCATGAAAGTATTGAATCATTCTTGCATTATTGACGAGAGATATGTTTGGCCTGTGTGTATGATCCTTCTTGTTAATAATGTAAGCAGGCATCACTGATACACTCCTCTTGTCTTATGCACCACAAACTGAGTGACCTCCAGTGACCCTGGTGCTAAATAAGAAAGCATCCGTGAGTGCCAAAAAAAAGGGAGACCAGGACAACGAGGCAGTGGATGTAAAGGTTCTCAGGATATTATGAAATGGAACAATATAACTTTTGGAGAATGACTTGAACTGCTCGTGTGTTTGGCAAGTAGTTAATTGAGTGTCCACTGGACTGAGATGGACTGACGAGGACGGGTGAATAAAGACAAAGAACCGGAAACCAAAAAAAGATGCCAGAAGTAATTTCATCAGCAGCCTTTGCTCTCTTGCCAGTTCTTTTAATTTAACTCTAGTCAGAGTAATCTAGGCATTTCTTTTTCCCACACTGATTATGTTTAGCATTAAAAAAAATGTGTGTGTGAGGGTTTAAAACTATTTTTTCCACAACAGAATCCTGGAGGTCATTAGTGCACCATTACTGATTGTTGCCCAACCATTGCTCCAAAGATTTGTGGAAGTTTGAGGAACACAGAGCAAAGAGAAGAGAGTCTTTCATCTGGCATTACACACGCCAATTACGCCCACTGCCTCTGCACAACAAAGCCTTGTTCCCTACTCAGAAAAAAGGCCAAAGTTTGTCTCTTTCCTACCCACACAGACTCAAACACTTCCTTACATTTAATCAAACACATTATCTAATGAATTTTGACTGGGTTTTTTTTTCTTCTTCTTTTTAAATAATCACTGTTCATTCTAAACATTTTAGATCCCTTATGTCCCTTTTTTCATTCTTACAATTGTAATTCCTGAAAGTAACCACTAGATGGAGCAAATGCGCTGCTTGAGTACATCATTCATTTCCCATTGGCTCTGTTTAAACCTGAATACCCCATAAGCATTAGTCAATGATTAAATACTAAATAACATTCCTTAATAAATTGTGTCGGAGATCATCAGTGTTGGGGCTAGTTACTCAAAAAAGTAATATATTACATATTACATATTACTCTCAAAAATAGTAATGCTTTA
>JAOVYU010000024.1:14394266-14411059 GCA_025674565.1 Synodontis membranacea
TTTTTGAGCGCCGTGTACCATATAAAATCGGTTCGAGGTCAGTAAGCACAACCAGAATTCATACATAAGGCGCACTGGATTATAAGGCGCACTGTCCATTTTTGAGAAAATTAAAGGATTTTAAGTGCGCCTCATAGTCCGGAAAATACGGTAGTTTTACTTTCCTGATAAAGATGTTTTCTTTTTTAGATCAACGTTGTAGGACTGTTTTATCGTGTGACTGTAAGATATAGTGCCCCGAGAAGCTGCTTAGTTAATTGAAGGCCTGTTAAAATCACATGTAAGATTCAGTAAAATATCAAACGAGCAAACGAAACTCTTATCTTGCATCATATTGCAAGGGTTAAAATGTAAAATTAAATTAAATATGAAAATGAATAAATCTGGTTAGTCCTAAAAAATAATAAAGAACGCATACAGCCCGACTTTCATAACGCAGAACCTATTAGCTGGTTGACAATGTAGTTACAAGTTTTGTATATTTTGGCATGGATACTTTAAATCCATTTGACCCAATTTTTAAAAATTCTCTTAATAATAATAATAATAATAATAATAATAATAATAACAACAATAATCAGTGTATCATTTATCAAAAAACAATGCAGGAATAAAATTGCCCTATATAACTGTATGCAAGTTAACAGCACTTACATTAAGACTTAATTCATTATACTGTTTTTTAGATATAGACTCCATTAGAGGTCCAAATTTTTAAATCTCAATCCAGACCCACTCTGTCTTTCCTTCTTCCTTTCTTTCTCTGCACGGGCACCATGACCTGTGGTTTCTGTCTCTACCTCTTTCACTCCGTCTCTTCCTTCTTCCTCTCTCTTTTGTTATGATTGTCTCACTCTCCTTCCCACCACAGTCAACACTGGCTCTCTCTGTGGGCATTTTGGTTCTTTTTGTCACGCTGTCTTTTGCCACATTGGTCAAGCTGTTATTTCTCTGCATCCTTTTTTTTCTCCTGTGAGTCTTTTGTTCAGACTGCATGTTTTTATGGACTCCGTTTTGGTTTACTGTTATCATTTTATGTATGACGATTTCTCACCTGCTTCTCTGTTCAAATTCCTCTTTGCCTCCTTGTCTTTTCTCACGTCCCGTGTTCGACTGTCCAAATTCCACCTCCGTCTCCTGACTCCTTCATTACCCCGTCGTTCCTGTGCTCCATTCCTGTTCTGTCGTGTTGGTTGATTTTTTTTGTTGCGTTTGTTTACTTCATTAACTTGCCCATGCATGCATGCAACAGCCCAACATTAGGGACCAAGCAGATGTCAAAGGTCAAGATGCTCACCCGTTCAGAGCTGACGACAGCAACGGCAATACAGACAGCAACAAAGACCACGTGACAGACTTGTCGGAGACCAACTGTGCACGGGTAGGGGCTCAGAAACAGCACGCTTTTGATAATAATTAAAAGGATCAGATACGTGTGCATACTAAAAGCATACTAATGAGAGAATTGGATGGGATGTCTGTTGTGCTGTCTGTGACAGGTCATACTCTAGTGATATGAGTTTAATTTTCTGTTTGTATATGAGTCTTCTGTTAAATAAATGAAAGTCAAATAATGCTACCATGTTGCGTTAACCAAGACTGTATGAAGAATATAAATTATGTGATTATTTTTGGCACAATTGTGTTGTTATTGCATACTTTTGGTGTCTTTAGTGTTACAGGGAAATGTCAGCAAGAGTAAGAATGAAGAAAATCCTTATATATAGATATGTAGGTGTTATTTAGCCAGCAGAAATGCAGTGAAGCAAACGTAGTGTTATTGAACTTGTTCCTTTAAGTTTGCACTTTTTCTATTTATCAGTAACATGACAAAACACATTTTCGTCGTTTTTAACTTCAACAGAATGAGAAAAAAATTGAGCAGCTGTTATAGGAAAATAATAGACACTGGTGTGCTGATATCAGATATCATTACATACGAGACCCTGTTTACACTCGTAGTGTAAAGGACTACCAAGACCCGTTCAAGAAGCGGAGTGGTCGGACCTCGTACCTTCTGTAGTGTAAACGCTAATCCGCCCTGATGCAGCCAAGACAAAGGATGTCATTTTCATTAATGCAGGACGTGGTGGTTGTTTAGGTGACAACATGCCAACGCTTAGTGAAAAGGAGTGATGCACTGATGTACAAGAAGTGCAAGAAAACAAGGCATGATGCATGATAACGTTTTTAATATAACTTATTAACTTATAGTGACTTAGGCAGTAACAAAATCTGAACACAAGTGGTCATCTGGACAAATTGGATACGCATGAAAGACACAGGTGTAAACGGTACAAAGGTGTATCTCGCCTGTCCACTCCTGACCCGATCGCCCAAGACGCATTTTAATACCAAGTGTAAAGGGCCCGATGGACGAAAAATGCAATAAACAGGCGTGAAATCCCACTGATTAACTTTAACAATTCTCTTCTGTTAATTGAAAAGCAATGAATGCCTACCTCATGTAACAACCCTGGTTAAGATAATGAAAATAGCATGCAATGATGTCATCAAGGTAAACACTGGCTACTTTGGAGAATCTAAAATATGAAACTTTTTTTTTTTTTTTTTTTTTTTAAGAGCTAATTCCATTTGTCGCGTATGTGTCATTTGTTGGTTTTTATATGTTCCAAATTGTTCTGCAATGTAGAAAATAGTCAAGATGTAATACACATATAAAATGACCTCAGGGCCTTGAAAAGCAGAAGAGGATAGAGAGAGAGAGCGAGAGCGAGCGAGAGAGTTGTATGCTCTACAAATTGAACGCATCAGTAATGTGTCTCTGTGGAAGGCTTGTAAGAAGTTTATCAGGAGCTCATTGGGAATGCTAAACCACTGTTTATTACCCTGTTTAGCTCAAAGATTTATTGAAAAGGACAAGCGTTATAAAGAGTAAAGCTTACATATTTAGCCACAGTGATGTACTGCAGGTATCACACAGCATTATTTAGATGAGGAAAGTCATAACAGTACATTTTCTCTCAAAAACGAATAATTCAGTTATAAATATCGGATTTTGTCCCATTTCATCGAGGAGGGGGGGTGTATAGAACCAAATGTTCTGATGTGGCAATAGTTTGTCTAGGAGAAGAATATATTCTTCTTCTTCTTCTTCTTTTGGCTGTTTGGGGTCGCCACAGCAGATCATCCATCTTCCGCATGTCTGATTTGGCAGGGGTTTTTCTTCGGATGCCCTTGATGCAACTGTCCCAATTTTGTCCCGGCTTATGACCAGCACTTAAACCGCACACTTTCTTGTGCACCCCAGTCGAGGAAAGCAATATAATGTGCAGTTAAGCATCATTAATGCACAGAAATTAGTACACCAGTAAAACCAGTACACAGCTAAACCGCACTATATAAGCACAGTAGGGTTAAATCACTATGGAGTTCCTCTCAGCTGTAAACTACTCGTCCTCCTGACTGGATTTCTACACTGTCATGGCGTATGCGCTAAAGAGGCTTTTTTTTGTCCCTCTGTAGCTTCTGGAGCAGGTTCATGAGCTTCAGGCTGAGCTGTTTGAGGCAAAGGAGAATGCTGAGAAAACTCAGGAGGAGCTGGCACTGGAGAATCAAGCTCACCGTGATTACATACGCTCCTGCTCCCAGAAACTCTCTCAGGTAATTCTAATGACCAAGCTGCCGCATGAAAAACCTCATGAACCAGGCATACCTATAAAACACATACAGTCGACCCTCGCCACTTCGCGGTTCGAATTTCACGGCTTCACTCTATCGCGGTTTTTTCAAATACTGTATATTCATTAAAAAGTTGATCGAGACAGTGAAAATGCGGGTTTCACTCGGCTGTCTTGAGTCAATTATTTTTATTTTTTATTAACTTTTTTCCAAAAAATTGGGTGTTATTTCATGTCTAGAGGGCTCTAATAATGTCAAAAACCATATTTAGAAGGTCGTAAACAGGTTTTCTATGCTCTAACTACGCGGAAATACTACTTCGCGGAAATTCACTTAACGCGGTAGAGTGTGGAACGGATTAACTGCGATAAACGAGGGTTTACTGTAATGCATTATAAGTGGATTTAACAGAGCAATTGTCAGATTTAGTTGCATAGCATAGCAAACAGGGCATCCTACCACAGTGTTGTAAATTCTGAAGTCTGACTGACCTTTTGCTGTTAACAAAAACAAAGAGCTCAAAAAAAATGTTGGTAAGTAAAAATAAAAAGGTAGTGTCGAAAGGTGCCTGACATCACAGATAAAACACTCTGCAGAGTTATTCATGTACAATGACGGTGTGACTCTCCAGCACAGCAGTCTTAAAACATATTAACCGATTTTCCGTCCTCTTTTTTTTTTGTTTGTTTGTTTGTTTGTTCTCTTCCTCTCACCTTCCCTTCTGCTAATTTTCAGCTGCAAGAGGAGCACAAGAAAGTGCTGGTGCAAAGGGATTTCCAGCTGCAGAGCGTGAGCCTGCAAACCCGGCTGCAGCAGAAGTTCTGGAGCCAGGAGAAGAATGTCTTGGTGCAGGAGTCCCAGCAGCTCAAGCAGATCCTACTGCTGGTCAGCCTTAAGCTACGCTGGCTGCTCAAGCAGTGGAGGCTCGGCAAGAAGGTTGACGCAGAGGGCAAGGACATGCTGCAGGTACTAAGAGAGGCATTTTATAGCATAATCGTCAAAGGGGGTATTCACACTAGGTAGGCTGCCTTGTGCCATGCCCGAGTGCAGTTGTCTCTCCTTTCCACTCCCCTGCACTCAGATTTGCGCGAGTGCCCTTATGTCGTCTTTTTGTGTTGAAGAAAAGCGCTCTAGTGTAACACAATAGCATGAAAAACATGACTGTGACTTCGTTGGAGTCATTTCAGGTGCAGTGACGTGCGTCCCTCTCACACTGTGTTCAGATTTATTAATTGTGCAACGCAGTGATTTTTCAGTAAATCGTTCCGCGCGCATTAGAAGATTGTGGAATGGGCAGGTTTTGGGTAGTGAAGAGTCAGGAAGCAGGCGAGTGAAATCCACCACCAGACGAGGAAGAAAGAGCTACAGGGGTCGCAGGCCAGGATAGTCAGCATAGTTAGTTTGATGACAAATAGAAATTCTTAGGCTTTGATTGAATTAGATTGGAGTAACAATGGAATTTATAATGATGTTACTTGTTACTTTCTTGTTCCTAGCTCTAGTCGTTTTTTGTTTGTCTGTTTTGACCATTTTCGAGCACAAAATTCTTCATAGACCTAAGCTCAAAGATTTGCTCTTAAAGTGCACCAGATTGATGCATTTAATTTTAAAGTATATAAAATGTTGATCCAGGGGATCCCCCACAGCTCCCTGTTGGGATCGAGTGATATCCACCCACCCCGCACAGGCTCAAAAGCCTGTGCGATACTCGAACAATCAGGTTAACATGTTGTGGCCAGTCGTGACGTTACAAGCGGTGACACAAACAGTGCTTCCCACAGGTCCGAAATATACGTGTGGTAGTAGATGGAGGAAAGGGCTGGTGTTTTGGATCAGTTCTCTTCTGTGTTACCTGGCGATGATTGATTGATTGATTGATTGCTCATGTTTTTTAGGAGACCTTCCATACTCTTTTTCAGTAACATGCAGTATGTTAGAAATACAGCATTTGGATAATCAGGCATTTAGTCTCGTATTAAGGATCCCACACAAGCACTGGTCCAGCTTTGAACCGCACTGTCAAAGAGAGACTATAAAGGCTGCCC
This sequence comes from Synodontis membranacea, assembly GCA_025674565.1. Lineage (NCBI taxonomy): Eukaryota > Metazoa > Chordata > Actinopteri > Siluriformes > Mochokidae > Synodontis > Synodontis membranacea. The sequence goes on from JAOVYU010000024.1 coordinate 14,399,954, forward strand.
ACAAGCCACTTGATTTTCCACGATGAAGAATATTGTTTAATCTTTAAAATATGTATTTACTGTAATATTTGAAAGCATCGATTCAGACAGATAATACATTGTTACCAGTTGATGTGAAATGCTGGTACGCTGCCTATTCAGATAAACAGCATTAAGGAGCTTCACCTTCCTCTGGAGGACGATGGCCTTGCCCCGCACCATGGAGACAATAAAATGGCAGCCACCAAGGAACAGCTACCAAGTCCCACAAACAAAGACCGGAGTGCTCCTGAGAATAACCTTCAGGTAGGTTAATCAGGGCTGAGCAAATGTGTGCACATACAATTTGACTCGAAACCATGAAAACACTCTAATACGCCTCACTGTCCCATGCTACCAGCAGGCTAGAGGTTTGAGTGCGACTTTGTCCGACCTGAAGTTGGCTCTGCAGGATCTGAGCACCGAGCTGCGAGACGAGCATCAGAGCTCCCAGGAGCTGACGCAACAGTTTGCTCGAGCTAAAGCCTCCTGGGAGGTGGAGCGCACTGAGCTCAAAAGCCTCATCACCCAGGTACTGGTTAAATTACTGTTTCCTTCACTGCAGTACAGAGCTGTCACATAGTGTGTGTCTAGTGTGCTGTCCTAGTGTGCGTCTGCTGAATCTGAAAATTAATAGATTTAAAAGGTTGTTAGTCACAGAGCTAAGGCTTAGAGTCCACTTAGACATTTTGTCATCGTCACTGATGGCCATTAATAGGAATTGTACATTCATTTGGCTATGGTATATTAACGGTCTTGCTGTGTACAGTGAATTGCAGCGTCAGCATTACAAGCGAGTTCCTGTTTAGAAAATGTGTAGGATGAAAATGTTTTGTCTGATAAATTAGGGAAGAACACCCCGGAGGCTCTGAAGAAATATGTAATGGATGAGTAGAGAGAAAATGTTGTTTCATTCTGATTCATGGAAATATAACATTAAAAAAGGAGGGGCTAAGTTACTTAATAAAAGTTACGTCATGGTACATTTCCATCCTGAAAGTTTAACTGTTAAGCCTAAACGTCCTCCTGTTCTGAAATATGATTTCTTCCCAATTAATTCCATTTCAAATTTTACATTTAATAAATTTTTTTAGCAGAATGTACTTAATTTAATTGTTTGGAACCAGCTCATTTACTAATTACTTCAGTGTACACCAAATTGGGCTCGCACACATACAGTTTCTTCCAAAGATCTGTACAAGTTACTCAACTGAGCTAAGTAAGATCTGGCAGCAATTTTAAACGTGCATTTAGAAGAAATTGAAGATCAATAAATTCCTTCAGCCAGGAATACTACAGAGTGAATGGGTATATTAGGCAGCAAGTGAACATTTTGTCCTCAAAGTCGATGTGTTAGAAGTAGGAAAAATGGGCAAGTGTAAAGATTTGAACGAGTCTGACAAGGGCCAAATTGTGATGGCTAGATGACTGGGTCAGAGCATCTCCCACTGCAACTTTTGTGGGGTGTTCCCGCTTTGCAGTGGTCAGTATCTCTCAAAAGTGGTCCAAGGAAGGAGCAGTAGTGAACCCGTTACAGGGTCATGGGCGGCCAAGGCTCATGGATGCACATGGGGAGCGAAGGCTGGCCCGTGTGGTCCAAACCAACAGACGAGTTACTGTAGCTCAAATTGCTGAGAACACATGGCACCAGGATGCACTGTGGGAAGAAGGCAAGCTGGCGGAGGCAGTGTGATGCAATACTGATCATAGATCATTCTGAATCTATTTTGATTAATGTTAGGAAATATTCTAATTATCTGAGATACTAGATTTCTGATATTCAGGAGCTATAAACCATAATCATCACAGTTAAGACAAAAAAAAGGCTTGAAATATTTCACTTTGTATGTAATGAATGTGGAAAATATGAAAGTTTTCCTTTTTTGAAATAAATGACTAAAAAATGCACAGGTTCACGGTATTGAGATGCTCTATTTCAGTCTCAGACTCTAATATCAAAGCGGTTCAATGAATCCAATTTATGATATATTACAGTGGTGTTACTGTTACATGGAGAAATTTCAGACATTCTGAAATCCTTCAGTATTCAAATTATTCTAAATAAGTTAAACATTTCTTTGCCTCATTGTGTGTGTGTGTGGGGGGGGGGCACATCTTATAGCTGTGCCAATTATAAGAGTGATTGGCAAGCACATCAGCAGCACTGGCAACGTGGCGTTGTTCCACCAGCTGCTTTGCTGCTCCACCCTGCATCTGGATCTTTCTAAAACAGGTTTAGGGAGAAGGGGCTGGGGTTTTTTAATAAATTGATTTCTCCTTAACGGTAAACCACAAACACTGTGAACTTCATTTAACTGTCCACAATAAAGCTCATTAGGGTATGTTTGCCCATGTGAAAAAGGGAGAATATGGCAAACTCCTCTCATTCCTGACTCTAATCACATAATCATGCCGTAGATTGCCAGGTTCCTATGGGGTTTTATATGGCAGATACATGCTGGGGTGTGTGACTAATGATCTTCCCAGAAGGCCGGGGTTTTAATAACATAATCTGCATGGTCTGATAAACCGTGTGAATAGCAGCTTTGATGCTCAGCTAGATTCAGTGTAATGGAGAAACCACAAAAATACGATCAGAGACAACAACAAAAAAACAATGCTAACCTTTTTAAATATCTGCATTTAATTAAGTTTGAAATAATCTTTCTCTATTCGTTGTCTGAATATTCGGTGGACTGTTCTCCTACCAAAAAATGACTGTACGTTGGTTAGCACTTTTCCACCTTCGTGCTGTCACCATGGTTACAGTTCCCCCATTAGCACGCAATGTATTCAATCCTCATTTGTCTTTCCCTACTCTTTCCAGCTGGAGGGGAAGACGGTGAAGATGGCTGCAGCTGGTACTGACATGGATCCTCCAGATCTGAAGGGGGCTCTGAAGAGGGAGCGAGACGAGCACCAGCACCTGCTGGCAGACTCGTATGCTGCAGTGATGGATCTGACCAAGCAGCTACAGATAAGCGAGAGAAACTGGAGCCGGGAGAGACTGGAGCTTCTGGAACATTTCAATCAGGAGAGGAACCAGTGGGAGCAGAGGCTCCATGATGCCCAGAGCAAGGGCACACAGGTCAGAGGGTCACACTTATGTCACTGGTCATAGCAGCTAATCTATGGGGCTTCGTTAGGATGCACTGAATAAATGCCATCCTTGTCTGCATCCAACTTGCCTCTTATCCATCGTTCTTCACACATTCCCTCCCTTTGCTATACAGTACATACCATTAACACAATGGGTAGACATTATACTATCATTGAATACTACCAAAGATTACTCACAGATTTGTGTATTTGTGACTGGTAGTTGATGCTAGTGGTGATGATGGAAATTCAGCAACATTCTGTGTTTATTGTGTCCAATCAAAACTGCTTATATGAGAGCAAATAGCTAGACCGTCGTCCCATTGGTTCTTTCGCATTTTTATATTATGTTTATATTAATTTTTTTGAGACAATCTATGTTAAGATTAATAAACCCTCACTTAAATCTTAAGCAAATGCGATATTTTGTGTTACTTCATGGTTCTCCAGTGAAAATGTACTTACTCGGTATTCTCACGGGAACAGTAAGAGAGTACCCCGTAAGGGAGAGACAAAAAGAGCCTGATCTGTATGTGGCTGACAAATTAAATGCTCTAAACAAAATATGTTCCTTTTTTAGTCCCACAATGGCAAAGGAATATCCACAGATGTAACCACAAACGAAACAACCTTGCAGAGGTAAAATTATTTTTATTATGAACCTTCTTATAGATTACAGTTCTAAAGTCATTTTCAGTATCAGATTTTCTTCTGTTTCGCCTGTCTGTTCAAACCTGCTACTTTTCTGCAGAACCCAACTGATTTCCTCCTTGTCAGACCTTGAGAGTTTGCTGGATGTCGCTTCATTCCTTCCAGATCATGTGATCAATGGAGTCGCTGAGGGGAAGGCTGGGAATCACCAGTTTAATGACCTTGTATCCCGCCCAGAACTGAGAGACCTCAACCAGAAGAACTGGAAGTATCTGAGTAGTGAGTCAGCTTCTCTGGAGAAAGCTGAGCCCTTTAAAACCTGGGACTGCCCCAGCACAAGCATTCCAGAGCTACAACTGAGTGTGGAGCATGTGCAAAGGAGTTACACTGCCCCAGACAAAACAGGCATCCGAATATACTACAGTCCTCCAGCTGTCAGAAGGATGGAAAGGAAGGTCAAGGATCTGAACTTAAATGATACCCAGCTGGGACTCAGATGTTTCGGTGCAACTAACTCTGACCAAGTGGTACTGCCTCCAAAGACACAATCTTCATCTTCACACTTGTCATCCTCATATGAGCAGTGGCTAAGCTCACTATCTCAGCATCACAGGGACCTACTGGAGGGCAGGACAGGCAGCTCTGGGGCCCTCCACACCCTTGAGATTTCTGCAAATCTGAGTGACGACATGAAGGAGATGACCAATTGTGTGCGGCAGGCCATTCGTTCTAGCTCTCTTGAGAGGAAATGCAGCAAAGATGCAGGAAGTCAGACAGTTGGTTTCACCAGCACAGGAACGCAGACAGCTAAGTTTGTCAGTGTGGGCCTGCAGACAGAGAGTCCAGTCTCCTCAACCTCCCGAGGGGCGGGATTCCATGGGAAGGTGTGGTCTCCACGCCCATCCACCTCACTCACTTCAGCACGATCACGCCAGATCTCCTCGTCACTGGAGAAGGTGCATGGTCGCATTGACCGACCCTGCTGCTCACCAAAATATGGCTCGCCCAAGCTCACAAGAAGGGTCTCTGCTTCATCCTCATCCTCCAAGCTGGAGACATCTTCCACCTCCTCAAGAGATAGGAGCATGTGGAGTCTGCCAAACCGTAGCATTGCCCAGAGTGGATCTGCATGGGCTCGGTCCACCACGACCCGTGACAGTCCTGTACTCAGTGGCCTCAATGATGGTTTGTCCAGCCTCTTCAGCATTGTGGAGCACACCTCCAGCATGGAGTCACTCTGGAGGGGTGACACATGCCCTGGAAGGCAAGCTGCAGGCAAGCCCTCTTGCCCCAGTGTCGGCATTAGCCTTGGTGACCCCGGGACTCAGAAGTTCGGCATTGTGCAGGAGTTCTTTCAAAATGTGTGTGAACGGACATTGCCAGGAGAAAAGACTGGAGTCATAGATGAGCCCAAGCCTGAGTGTCTCACTGGTGCTCTGGTGGGAACAGACAGTGTCACCAAGATCGTCAATAAGAGGTTCATGAGGCAGTCACTGCGGGATGATTCGGTAGTCAGTGGGAAGGAGTCTAATGCAGGCACCAGTAGCCCAGAGGTGAGTAGTGACAAAATAAATAGAATTTTATCACGTCCAAAAAAAAGAATCTGAAATCTAATATGGAATTATGACCATAAAGCCATGCTAATTTTACTTACGTTACTAACCACTCGATTGAAATTATCACTAGTTTGGGACCATACTAAAGGCCATATTCAGAGTCAAATGATACTAAAGCAAGGTCATGATATTTGCTATAGTTCATTCTCAGATGTATTTATTGTACCTTTTTTAATTTTTTGGTTAATTGGTGCTCTTATCTAAAGAAAACATAAACATGCTTTCATGGATAAACTGACCAAGGACTGACACAGTTACAGCACAATTTAAGTTATATGTGTTATTCATAATTTATGTTAAGAATCAGAATGCTATACAGTAGGCCCCAAAAATCTTTTAGTAAAGTTGTGTGTGAATGCTGGCATAAGCCAAACTGAACGAACATTTTCAACCAGATTTACAAAAGGCTTCATAACGATTGATTTTCTTCATGTGTCTATAAAGAATTTACAATCAAGTGTATGAACAATTTACGAATAAACCTCCAGCTTGATAAGTGAGGCTGAATGTTTGGTGCCAATTTACCTTACGTTACAGTGCATAGATATTGTGATTACAATAAATTGTAATTTCTTCCTAGGACTCATCTTATGACTGCAAATCACAGTCCCTGACCTCTTGTTTTGCTCGCTTTCCCCGCTCCACTGTTCGCCACAGCCACAGCCAGTGCAAGCATCACGCACAGGAGACTGCCTTGGGAAATGAAGAGAGATTAGATGTCAGCAATGAGTGATGGAGAAGACGGCACAGTTTCTATTACTGCTTTAAAGCAAACGCACGCAGATACTGCCTCACACATACTGTATATAAAGGCACTGCCATGTATAAACTTGCACATAAATAGACATACAAAGCCACAGTAGAATACATGTCTGAACATTTCCAAGAACCTGTGATTAGCACACGGATTGACGCCAAGGACTATCACTCAGCCAGCGTGACCTCCATTTGAAGGTCACCATTCTGTATCCAACCAGCAGGACGGGACAGCTCAACTCTGCCATCTTAATGAACTGGACTTTGGACAAACATGAGGGATCAGTAACAGGGGTTGATGTGCAGAGTAACAAGTAGATTGAAATCATACAGAACTAAATTCCAACCTGACGATGGTTTCTTGTGTATTAAACTGCTCAAATCCCAATTACAATTTTTTTTCCTAACGAAAGCGGTAATAATGGCCTGAAACGTACATCTACAATTTTTATTTTCCTCCCCGTAGTCACAAACAAAAAATGGCTCCATGGATTAAATTTCACAGCTCATCTATCTCATTCATCATGTTGCACTGGGGAGCTTCTTTAAAACCATTATTTTAAATACTGCTGTATTACTGTACAATGCCTATAATATGACCAACTGAAAATGTCTATTAGAGAATTATAACACTCGATCGAGTTCATTTTGGTGGTTATATGTGACCATTAGAAAAGGCACTGGTTCGCCGGGATTTTTTTTTTTTTAATGGCGTTAGTTGAAAGCTGATGTATTTGTAACTCTTCATTGTGATTACCTGAGAATGGCATTGTATAATATCTCTCTTCTATCCATCAACCCTTTCTTCTCACATTATCATGAACTTTTATGAAGCCATTCCAGGAGTTTATTACTGCCAGATGTAACGTCAGTTAGATGTACATTTTAAGTATCGGTCACGCTATTTTCCCACCTTAACTATGTATTTATAACTGTTTAAGATTAGAATGGTGCTATACAAATGAAACTTTTTATCATATTTTATGGGATTTGTCGAGCACTGACATTTCAGCCTTTAGCTGAACGTTTGACTGCTAGAGATAAAATAGTCATGTTTTATTTGAAATATTTCATATTTGACTAGTAGATAATACAGTCAGAGCACTTTTTATACACCCACACACTTTTGCTCTGTCCCACCACTTGTTCACACACACACACGCAGAGTACAGAGCCTGTCTAAATGGCATGACTTGGTGATCAGGCTCCTTTGTATGCGTCAGTCACTTTCTGCCTCAGCTCTTGAATAAATAGGGCATTGATGGTGAGCCACATTTCTTCATTTCCATTGATTATGGTACTGTCCTCAACATCCGCCGTCAAATATCATTACCAGCCTGTCATGACTTCAGTACACCTCTTGCTGCTACCTCCTTTCTGCATTTTCTGTCTTACTCCTCCAAATTCATTCCTTTATTTTTGTTTTGAAGGTCTCAAGTGTGCCTTTATTTCTGCTGCAAAGAAATTAAGCTGTTTCACGCAATATTAGTGAATTTGCAGTGTACTTAGTAGACATCCATATTTCATTCTTAACATAAAACCCAGTATATGGTCCAAAATCTAATGTGATAGCACCCATAACTTACTCAACAATTAACTACTCTGGATATGACGAATCAAGGTTGCAGCCACAAGACACTTCAGCTTCACATTTGTCTAAGGCTGGAAGTTACTGTAGATAAAAAAAAATGTCAGTATGCCTTCATCTCGATGTGTATTGTGTTTGTATTTGTTGAGCTTGGTCTAAATGATCCCTAAAACATACACACAGACTCATGGGGGAGGACTAAAGCTCAGCTGCTTTGGCTACCATACAGACAAACTTAAAAACTCTGAACTCCGGCCAAGTGCTTTAAACCCGTATCTACAGGCTACTTCACAACAAATCTAATGGAACAACTTTGACTAGTGTCATTTTAATTTGTCCTTACTCGATATAAATACAGGTTCTTGGTTCATAACATCAAAAGGAACTGATTCATCTCGGGAACAAACCCTTACTCATCTCCCCAGTCATTCCGGTTCAACTTCCCGTCCCATATCATCTAGCAATACCTAAATGACAGTAGCTTAATATCATTTGCTAAATTATTGAGAATGCTTGTCTATTTTGTTCCCCTTCTTTTTTTTTAAACCTTTATTTAAAAAAAAAAAATAGTGAGTAAAATGCTAATGTAATCTTAAACATACTGTATATATACAATTTATACTCTTTCTATCTTAGTCTAGAACAACTCTGGAATGTCTGCTGAAGTTGCTTGATCTTCAGAGCTCATCTCTTCCCCTTTAAGGACTTCTTATTGTGTAAACAGCTCAATTCTGGGGAAGAGAATATGCCACAAGAAAACTTGGGAAGGATTGATTTGGCTGTTGCCTCAAGTAAAAACTTTCCTGTTTGTTAAATTCACAAATAAATGTTTGTTGAAAAAAAAAAGTCAGTTTGTCAGATTTTTATTTATTTATTTTTTTAAATCATGTCTTGGATGGTATGGTGATGCAGTTGGTTAACAGTGTCACCTCATACCAGGAAGAATCTGGACTCAAAGCGGGTTTCTTTCAGCAGAGCCAGTTTTTCCTCCCACATCCCAAAGACATGCGCATTAGGTCAAGGTCAAAGTCAAAGTGAACTTTATTGTCATCTTTCCATATACAAGCGTATAGAAAAACGAGATGACGAATCTCGGAATCCACAGATTAACATATAATTGGATTTACACATAGTGTAAGTGGGTGTAAAAAAGGATGTTTTGTGCAAATATGATTGTGACGTGAAAGTGATTAATTGTCATTTTTAACACACCACAGTGCACAACAACGAAATGTGTCCTCTACATTTGACCCATGTGTGACGTTGTGACACACAGCAGGGGGCAGCTATTTTTCCAGCACCCGGGGAGCAGTGCTTGGGGGCGGCACCTTGCTCAGTGTACCTCAGTGGTACCTTGCTGGTCAGGGATTCAAATCTGCAATCTTTCGATTACAAGTGCACTTCACTAACCATTAGGCCACCATCTGCCCCTAAAATTTGTCCTCTGCGTTTAACCCATGTGTGACGTGACACACAGCAGGGGGCAACTATTTTCAGCACCTGGGGAGCTGTGCATGGGGGTGGCACCTTGCTGGTCCTGGGATTCGAACCTGCAATCTGTCAATTATAAGGGCGCGTCCCTAACCATTGTGTGTGCATATACACTACAGTACAATATCACACGGGGTAGCAGCAGAGTCAGTTTCATTTAATATAAATATATAATGGGTGTAGGCCAGGTGGGGTAAGAGAGGGCTGGGGTAGATTGGAGGACCCTGTGGGGCAGCATGGTGTTGAGGAGCCTGGGGGGTAAGAACTGTCATGCAGCCTGTCTGATCAGGCTCTGATGTTGCAGTATCCTCTCCTGGATGGCAGCAGGGTAAAAGATCATGTGAGGGGTCCTGCACAAAGCTGCAGGCTTTTCGAACAGTCCTTGTTGTGAATGAGTGTTGTAATGATTGGAGAGGCGCCTCGATCATGTTCTCAGCTGTTCTCGCGATCAGTTGGATTTTGGCGCGAAGACAACAACATTTTTAACCTCTATAAACCTCTAAAAGCCATCTTTTTCACTGGCTACTCCAAGACTGTAGCATGTCCACACTAATACGGTTTAGTTTTCAAACTGCTAGTCGACTAGCATCACTTTTTTTTTGCTATGTTTGTTCCTAACATCATACTGCTCCAGTTTGCGATCCGCGACATCGGAGCGCTCACATCTGAACAGCGTTCTAACGCGGACAGCGTTTTGAAAATGATGACGCAAGCACCCACGTGCGCGTTCTGATTGCGTCTTATCAGTCATGACGTATCCGTCCATGATTCGTTAAACTCCTATCATGTGACTTTTTCTTTCTTTTGTTTGGGTTTTTTTTTTTTTTGGAAGAAAACAAACAGTATCCGCCCCGACTAGCAGTTGTGAATGCAGTGTGGATAGCAGCATTGCTGACCCAGCTGTCTTTGTTTGCAGCCGCTGTGTAGTTAATAACGCTACAATACTCACAGGACGCGAGTTATAATTTGAGTGATGTGCAGCTAGGTAACTACCTACAGAGTGGTCTATATGATCCCTGTTTATACCCCAGTGGTCGTGAATGGTCATATGATATGCGTTTTCAGGGCGCACACACACACACACTGAGCGATCCGAACCGTTCCCTGGAGCATATGACCCCCAAAACCGGATCTGAGCAGTGTGATCACTCCGGGCCTTTTTGAAGAGGTGCCCCGGGAGTTGGGCTTAGTGATCACTAACCACATCCAGAACTCGAGTTCTGTCACGTGCACTTTTTTTAATTCATTGGAGAATATTAGGGTTAATGACGGGTCTAGTTCTCACCTTATTGATGAATATAATGATGATTAATAATGATTAACCTGGGCGAGAGAAGCTGCAATTTACTCCTGCAATGTCAACTTGTTCCGTAAAAATCTTCTTATTGATGCAAAAATCTTCTTATTGATCAGAATCAGAATCAGTTTTATTGGCCAAGTATATGTACACATACAAGGAACTGGGCATATTGTTTTCCTGTTTTTCATTGTTCTCTATGTACTTAAGACAGGGATAGACATACAGCAAACAAGACAACACACAAAAAAACACAATAATAAAAACTAGGGATTTATTTGCAATAGGGTAAAGATGCTGTTCGAAATATGTAAAAAATATGAAGTGGATAATTGGTTTCCAGAATGCAGTGGAGCTGGAATAAATGCTGAATAAATATGGGATGGATAATTGGTTTTATATACAGTACAGGCCAAAAGTTTGGACACACCTTCTCATTCAATGTGTTTTCTTTATTTTCATGACCATTTACATTGGTAGATTCCCACGGAAGGCATCAAAACTATAAAATTTGTCCAAATTTGAGATCTTTGGTTCCAACCGCCGTGTCTTTGTGAGACGCAGAAAAGGTGAACGGATGGATTCCACAT
>JAOVYU010000024.1:14414766-14430854 GCA_025674565.1 Synodontis membranacea
ATATAAAACTTTTGTTTTTGTTCTACTAATTTGTATTGTAAGTGAATAATGAAAACTTTAAAATTCTAGACTACTTATATTGTGTTATAAAAAAAAAATCGCCAAACTGTCAACTAAGAAAAGGAACGGTGTCAAAGGAAAAGGAGAAAAAAACAGTCTGAAAAACAGAAAATCCATAAAATAAAAAAATAACAAACAGCAAATTTGTAAATCTTTGGTGAAGGGGCCAGAACTTTCTGCCTAGGGAGGAAGAAAGTGTCTAAGAGTCTAGGAATCTACAGCCTAGTTGCTTAAATGTGAACAGTGCGGAAAGAATAAGTGGCAGAGGAGGGATATTATATTAGTGAGGTAAATCATAGACCAGTACATCCTGCTCAAGCAGACCTGTCAAAGATTCAGCATTGTCTCAGCAAGCCTTTTCCAGATCTGGGCTGCCAGTTGCGGAATAGACACCATTCTTGTGTATGCGTGTATATGCCATTTTCCTAGTATGTCTGTTGCACCATTGTACAGCCGTGGCAGATGAGTTGCACTCAGTGAGGCTAATTGTGAATGGGATGGGGCCATCTGACAAAATTCTGTGCAAGGTGAAGATATCCAATTCACCTAATAGAGCCCTGATAGTTGATGTAGTTTACTGTCACCATGTTATTTGAATGACCCGACACATTGCCCCCTGTGGAAACAGGGGGCTCCATAATGGACTCCTTTCATTAGAAAAGTCTGGCATCTCAAGAAAGCTAGAGCCTGGGCATTGCTCACTGAGGCAATGTTCCCCCTTTTAACATTTCATAACAGCTCTAGGCTGATTTCACATTTATGAAAATCCAACAAGCCTGGCTGAATTTGAACAGCATCATAATGCCTACTAAAGGTTGAGACGACAAGGTGGCCAGCGTTTACTGTGAATATCTCCATTGAATTGTTCGGCCTGCTTTAGGGAGCTCTTATCTGATTTCACTGTGAGACTAAGTAAGAAGGGGTGTCATGTTCCAATTTCTTTCCTTTGACGACTCTGGATTGCTCGTTAGGGATCAGAATACTTTAAGCTGCTTTTTTGACAATGTCCAGTGTTAAAAGCATGAAATAAATAAGATTCAATAGATCTGAACAGAATACTGTAAGGTCGCTAGAAAAAAAATTCAGTTTTAAAGTTCTCAAATAAAATGCTTGCGCTGTTGAATAGTGAATTCAGTGCTGTGGGTTGCCTTTCACCCTAAAATATGACTTGGGCTACCATCATTTTAAGAGTGGCTGCCATAGATAGTTATGAGCCTGTCAGTAGTGTCTGTGAACAAGCCGGTACTGACCTAATATCAGTCACTAATGAAGCCAGAGTTGAAAATGGCGATTCAACTGCTAGTCCATTATCAGTTTGGAAGTGTCTCACAGACTACTTTGCCTTATAACACTAGTCACTGGATAATAAGGAAGGCTCTGTTGAGGACGTGAGCCTCTGTCCTGCTGTCCTGCTGTCCTGTGAGCCGCTGTCACAGGCTGTTGAGCAGATACTGTAGCTCCAAATGGTGTACATGCAATCTGACATGTACGAGGTGAGGAGAAGAAAGGAAAATATGACTGTTTGTTTAATGGTGGTATTTATTGCAAAACTGTATCATACATCACTATGTCTCCATGCATGCATGAATGAAAACAGATTGCACAAGATTTATAGTAATTCACCAAATTCTCACAAAACAATCCCTTTGTTTTTTTTTTTTGGTTTTTTTTTTTTTTAAGTACAGAGCTCTGAAAAGTTAATAAAGAATGAAAGGAGAAAAGCAAGCTAGCCCAAGAATAAAAAAAATTGCAACAAGATTAACAGATTGTGAGGATCTGTACAGCATGACTGTAGAGTGTGAATAAGGATGAGAGTCTTGTTGAATGGTAGTGGACAGGTAAAGGTGAGCACAATAATAGTGTTATAGTCTTCAGTATGAATACTGTGACATGGTTTAATTTTCATGTCTAGCTGAAATTGTTTTTCACAACAGTTTAAAACAATTAGTTTAAGTACTTAATTTGATTATATAAGGCACACAGTGGAAATAATAGTTAATTAGAAAATTCAAGATTTGAATTTTCTTATGCTGCCCAAACAGCCCGGACCCATTGAAGCATAGACTTCACTAGACCCCTGAAGGTGTGCTGTGGTATCTGGCACCAAGATGTAAGCAGCAGATCCCTGAAGTCCTGTAAGCTGCGAGGTGGGACCTCCATGGATCAGACTTGTTTGTCCAGCACATCCCACAGATGCTCGATTGGATTGAGATCTGGGGAATCTGGAGGCCAAGTCAACACTTCAAACTGATTGTTGTGCTCCTCAACCCAATCCTGAACCATTTTTGCTTTGTGGCAGGGTGCTTTATCCTACTGAAAGAGGCCACAGCCATCAGGCAATACAATTTCCAAATCTCCACTTACTGGAATGTTCATCAACTCCTCAAACTGGTTGTTGTGCTCCTCAAACCATTTCTGAACCATTTTTGCTTTGTGTAAGAGGCCACAGCCACCAGGGAATACCGTTTCCATGAAAGGGTGTACATGGTCTGCAACAATGCTTAGGTAGGTGGTACATTTCAAAGTAACATCCAAATGGATGGCAGGACCCAAGGTTTCTTAGCAGAGCAAAACATGATTCATCAGGCCGGGCCACCTTGTACCATTACTCTGTGGTCCATTTCTGATGCTCATGTGCCCATTGTTGGTGCTTTCGGTGGTGGACAGGGGTCAGCATGGGCACCCTGACTGGTCTGTGGCTTTGCAGCCCCATACACAACAAACTGTGATGCACTGTGTATTCTGACACTTTTCTATCAGAACCAGCACTTTCTGCTTTCTATCAGAACCACTAACTTCTTCAGCAATTTGAGCTAAAGTAGCTCATCTGTTGGATTGGACCACATGGGCCAGACCTCACTCCCAAGTACAATGATCCTTGGCCGCCCATAACTCGTCACTGGTTCACCACTGTTCCCTCGTTGGACCACTTTTGATGGATGCTGACCACTGCAGACTGGGAATACGCCACAAGAGTCAACACCCCTTGTTAAACTCGCTCAAATCCTTACACTTGCCCATTTTTCCTACTTCTAACACATCAACTTTGAGGACATGTTCACTTGCTGTCTAATATCTCCCATCCACTAAAAGGTGCCATTATGAAAAGATAATCAGTGTTATTCACTTCACCTGTCAGTGGTCATAATGTTATTCCTGATCGGTGTATGTTATGTCATGAATGAGGTATTTACAAATGCAGTTCTTCTGTCTCTTCCAGAGAATAAACCTCACGTGATAAAGAGAATGTTTCATGTTGAAAGGCTTCTGGGAAATAGACCCTCTCAGGGTGCTCTACAGTCATCCATCATTGTAATGCACCAATGTACGTCTCTCTCTCTCTCTCTCTCTCTCTCTCTCTCTCTCTCTCTCACACACACACACACACACACACACACACACACACTTGTTTTTCAGTACTGGAAGACACCCCTTTGTCTTTGTTTGGATTGGATCTGAATGTTTGAGTTGTGCAGGTAATCTTTCTCCTTTTATTATTCACTTATTAAAGTGTATCCCAGAGGCAAGTGTAGGATGAGAGCAATTCTATTATTAGGTAAGCGATTCTATTTCCCTCACACACTTCTGCAATATTTTCCTCAACCAATGTCCAGCTGACTGCAGATTTTATCTAAACTATACTGCAGTCTTAAATTTTAGTTGTGAACATATATTAACCTGAGTTAAACTGAATATACACGTTACTATGTAGGTCTCTGGGATTCCCGTATCATTTCTTTATTTCCCCATTTCTTTTCCAATTCATCTTTTTAGTGCTCTATAAATAACTTTTTTCAATAGCGAATTACACAGTTAAAAATTTTTAAAGGTGAGGCGAAGAGTTTACTGGCCATGATTGTGGCTGTGATTTTCAGGAGAGAAGAATGCTGGAAAGAATAAAGTTGAATATACTTTCTATCAGAAGTGAAGGCAAGCTCCTTGTCAACAATTTTAAGTCAGAGGCTTCACCTATTTGGCAGGAGCATGACAGTGAGTGATGTATTTATACACTGGATTCATACTAGCTCATTTTATGCACCCAAACTTAATTACCATGTGTGAAAATCCTGAGATGATGTGCAAATGAGAAGCTAAATATAGCAAAAGGAAACACATGCACTTTATTATGCTATATATGTATTGGCATTTTCCAAAATGCAACTTTTTGATACTTATATCTAAACCTTTTCCTAAATAAACAAAATTGGAAAAAATAGAGATGGTAAATTTGGGGTGATACAAAACATCAGCTGTCTCTATAAAGGATTAAACATATTAAAGTCAGATTCTGGCCAACTTCTGATGATGAGCATAAATAGATTTAGCATCGTACTTTTTTTTTTTTTTTTTTTTTAAATAAGGCAATATTTTTGCAGTCATGGGTAAAAATCATGACATTCATGAAAATCCATGACATTCAAATCAGTTCTTTTGAAAAGGCTAGCAATAGATCACCTAATTCTAAGCTCAACACTGCCACCCATGGATGGCCCTCTCAAATGACTGAACCAAAGCATAATCCCTCTAGTCCCCCTTTCCATCTCTCTCTCTCTCTCTCTCTCTCTCTCTCTCTCTCTCTCACTGTTTCCATGGTAACTGTGTTCAACGTGGAGAGAGCAACGTGGCCGGATATACTAACTGATATTTCCCAGCATACATTGCTGCTGATTCTCATGGTAATTGTCATTGGTAACCCTCTGTGAACCTCCTCCACATGACTTAATTTAGAAAACATTGAGATTGCCTGTTTTTAACAGTATATTATTGTATGTTATGACTCCGTTTGTAGAAACCTAAACCATCTCATCAACATGTGCTTGTTGAACATCTCATCCCAGATTTGTTCTGCCTTTTCTGTTAAAATAACCACTGGTCTTCTATGAAGGCTTTCCACTAGATTTTAAAGTGTGGCTGTGGATATTGGCTTTCATTCAGCCACAAGAGCGTTAGTGAGGCCTGGAGTGCAGTCGGCATTCCATTTCATCCCGAAGGTGCTCACTGAGGTATGGGGTCCGGGCTCTATGCAGATCATTTGAGTTCTTCCACTCCAGTACTGGCAAACCATGTCGTCATGTGTTTGTACACAGTGGCACTGTTAAGCTGGAACATGATTTTGGCCTGTTAGTTCCAGTGAAGGGAAATTCTAATACCACAACCTGCAATGTCCAAGCAAAGAACCATGCAGTATATCTTTTGGCCATATAGTGTATGTAAATATACTAACATCGCTCTGGAAAAAATTAAGAGACCACTGGAAAATTATCAAAACATATTTTGTTTAAACTACTGGCAACATTGGCAGTAGTTTGGCACTTAGAGCATTTAATTGCAGAAAATTAAAATTGGTCAAAATAAAAAATATGCAGTGTTTTTAGACCTTGAAAACTGGCAACAATTTATATTTACAGTGCCCTGCGATTGCCCCGCACACGCCGTTATGGGTGTAGTTCTGCCCCAAACCCAGTGTTTCTAACATAGGCTCAGGATCCAACAGAACCCTGACCAGGATATAATGGTTACTAAAGATTAATATGGTTGAAAACCTAACAGTTGTAAGGACACTGTACAGTACACAGTGCTAGCATTTCAGAATGATTATTTTAATTTCAGTTTTAATTTCAATATAATCCAATACTCAGTGTGTATGCTCAGTTAGGGTAGGTCCTCAGGTAAGGCACATAATCACCAACATTTTCCCTAACCAACCTTCTTTGTAAGCCATACTTGTTCAGTCATTTTCTGATTGTGCCATCATGAACATAAACATTTAGTTTAGCTTTCACAGGCTTGTAGGTCACACACTGTAGCTCTTTGGTTTTTCTTTATATCTCAGAGCATTAAATCATCTGACCTTGGACTGAGTTTGCTTGGATGCCCACACATGGGAAGATTGGCAACTGTCTTGAAGGCTCTCCATTGGTAAATAATCCTTTTCACTGTAGAAAGGTAAATGTCAAATTGCTTGGAGATGGCTTTATAGTCCTTCCCAGACGGATGAGCAGCACGACTTGCTTCTCTGAGGTCTTGGTTGATATCCTTTCTTTTTTGGCAAAATGTAGAGACATACGAGTTCTCCAGAACACCAAACTGCCAAAAGTTCTGCTTTTATAGAGGTAGTCACACTTCTTGATGATTATCTAATCTTGTGCACTGCACTGCTAACATCTGGCTGCTGATTGATTATTGTAGAAGTAGGAAGGGTGTACTTATTTTTCCCCACCTGGGTTCTGAATGTTGGTTTACTTGCTGGGAAAAAAAAATCTGTTTTTCTTTTCACCTGGGATTATTTGTTTATAAAAGTAATTTTAGTTAGGAGTAGTGAAGAACACTTTTTGACAAAATCCAAAATGACAGAAAATCCAATATCATGAAATTGCCATTGAATGAGTTGGCCTCAGCTTGAGCCAAGGATTCCAATGGTACCTCATTTTTGAAAATTAGGCATATGTACCAAATGTTAAACACAAAAACACACCTTAAAATTTGACCCATTGGTGGTGACAGAGCACTCAAGATGCAAACATTAATCTTGGGTAAAAAAAAAAAAAAAAAATCAGTGGGCTGTCCCCAATTATTGTGCCAAAATATGATTCTATGGGCTGGCATTGACACCCTAGCAAGATGATGATGATGAAAGGGGTAGAAGCACAATGGGTGCCTATGCAGCTTCTCTGCTTGGTCCCCCAATAAGGCCTTTAGAGAACCGTGGCAAGACCGATGTGATTTGAGTAAAAGGCATAAAGCAGGCACTTAATGAATTCTGAAAGCATGAGGAAAAAGATTGTTTGGTCTGAACACCAATGGTTTCAAATGTTGAAATGAAGTACTATTCATCAATTGGCTAATACCATCCCTACAGTGAAGCATGGTGGTGCCAGCATCATGCTATTAGGCTACTTCTTAGCAGCAGGGATGAGAAGTCTGGTAAAAAAAAAATTGAGGGAAAGATGAATGGAGCTAAATACAGGGAGGTCCTTGAAGAAACCCTGCTCCAGAGGGCACACAGCCTTACACTGGGGTGGAGGTTCACCACTCAGCATGACAAAAACCCACAACATACAGCCAAGACACAGCTGGATTTGCATCAGGAGAAGCCTATGAACGTCCTTGAGTGGCCCAACCAAAGTCGATACATGAACCCCAAAAAAATATCTGAAGAGAGAATTGAATATGGTCATAGACTCTCCACATGCAATCTGTTTGAGCTTCAGAGGATCTGACAGGAAGGTTTTTGCCTAAAATCCAGTGTGTACAGGCTTACCCAAGAAGACTCTAATCGCTTCCAAAGGTGCTTCTATAAAATAATGAATAAAGGCTACGAATACTTACCTAAATGTGAGATTTAGGTTTTTGATTTTAGTATTTTTTTTATATATAAAATTGCAAAAAATCTCTAAAACCATCTAAAAGCTTATTTTTCACAGGTGGTCAATGTTATGCCTGATCAGTGTATATATTAGTATAGTAAAACAAACAGCACAAGATTGAAAGAGGCAAATGGATAAAACAGCTCTTCAATTGGTACTTTATTTCTCTCACACCAGTGTACACTTGAACCATAATTTGATTAAATGTCAAAATATGTTGATTAAAATATATTGCTGAGAACAGAAAAACAGGAATAGAGACAGAGAAAAAGAAGATAAAAGAACATCAGAATTGTTTCTAGTACAGAACAAAAATGAGATCATTAATGGGGACTCCCTGGAACAATATGCCTAAAACTAGGCACAATATCCAAGCCCAAGCTATAAAGATAATATGATGTTATAAAGATAAATGTAGCAAAATGCATGAGAAACATTCAAAATTGACTTTCATTGGAAAATCTTATAATTTTTACTTGAATCCTGAAAATATTAAAAGATCAGGGTGTCTGAAGGTATATGCAAGTCATGTGTAGACTTGATGCATATTTAACATTCTGGCAAATTTACAAATTGGCATCCTACCCAAGTCAATCCATTCATATCATAGCATGTATGCCGCATAGGAAAAGGTAATTTTCCAATATGGCATACATTTTGGTATTAAAAATTTAAATTCAGTTCAATTTAATAAGAACAATGTCCTACCTGTTTTGAACATACAATTACAAACGTATGGTAGAACAAAAATTACTGCAATTATTAACAGTTTAATGCAATACTAGTGCATCTCAAAAAATGGAATATCATGAAATGGTGCAATTATTTCCACCAGTTATTTAGGAAAGTGAAAATTGTTGATATTTTATAATCATTATGCATAAACTAAATGTGTCAAGCATTTATATATTTTAATTTTGAAAAAAAAAAACCCACACATCTTAAATTATTATTTAATTTCAAGTATAAATACATTGTATCTCTCAGTCTAGTTCAGTACATGCATCCAGAGTCATGATGAAGACTGCAGACTTAAAGTGATGATGATGATTGACAATCATCAAAGTAAGTCACAGGTCACTAGAAGGGAAAAGCGTGGAAGGAAACGTTCACAAGCATTTGATTCAAGAACTTGGGAGTGCTTGAAAAGGAGTGGACTGAAGCTGGTGTCAGTGCATCAAGAGCCTGGAGTGTCTTCAGGAAAGCACATCTAATATCAGGCCACTCCTGAACCAGAGACGTCAGAAGAACACCTGGGCTAATTGGAAAACAAACTGGACTGTTGCTCAGTAGTCTAAAGTCCTCTTTACAAAATTACAAATTTTGCATTTTATTTGGAAATCAAGGTCCTAGAGTCTGGACGGAGAGGCACAGAATCCAGAAGGTGCAGGTCCAAGTCTATTCTGAAGTTTCTGCAGATTGTAATGACTTGGGATGCCATGTCATCCGCTGGTGTTGGTCCACCAACAATCATGTTATCCAGTTCAAAGCGGCTGTCTACCAGAAGATTTTAGAGTACTTCATGCTTTCATCGGCTGTTGCACGCTTTATGGAGATTCCGATTTCCTTTTACTGTAGGTGCTAAGTCCTAAACATTTTTATATATATATATATATATATTTTACATATATTTATATAATATATAAATGAACATCCTTTTCAGATGTTTCTGTATTGTATATCCTTTTTTTGGTTAATTTTAGGAAATATTCTAACAATTTGAACTACTGGATTTCTGATTTTCATGAGCTATAAGTGAAAAATAATCACAATTAAGACAAATATAGGCCTGAAATATTTAACTTCTATATGAACATATAATATATGGAAGTTTTCCTTTTGAATTAAATTACAAAAGAAAATGCACCTTTTATATAAAAAAAAATAATTTGAGATACACTAGTATGTACGGGATTTTCCCCCCTTATTTTCAGTGTCTAAAGTAGTACACACAATGTGCAGTGCCCTACCAAAAGTTGAACTCAGAAGTCCAAGATTAAGGTTTGCTACATTTGTCTTGCCATAAAAAGAGACTGTTGGCTCTTAAATGTAAAACCACAAGCTCCAAAAAGAAATTCAATCTTTTGGGTCTGATACATGATTTTCATCCTTGGCACATAAAAGTAACTATGAGTAAAAAATATAAAAACTACTCAATTGCTGTATGCATGAAATATCTGAAAAATACAATCAAACATGTATGAATAAATTACACTTTAACAGAAAAAAAAATCTACTGAGGGGAAATAAATGGTTATAACTAAACAACACTAAACAAATATACAAACGGGTCCAGGAAAAACACTCTTCTGCTCCTAGAAACTGTAAAATTGCAGTATATTTTATACATCTTTTTCTCTGGTGACCTTCCACCAAGATTGCTATACATTTCATTTTACCCATGTACCCTGAAGTGAAGTGGTTTTAATAGTGTCTCCTATCGTTCACACATCAGTACAGCAGCGGTTCTCAAACAGCTGCTCAATAACTGAACTGTCCGCTAGTGTGGACACATCTCCTAAATCCTGCTGGTTAGATGCTATCTTCCGCAGTACACGCCGCATGATTTTACCTGTGGACATTATGAAAAAGTCACTCAATAAGTGTTAGAAGTAAATAAATAGAACACCATATAAATTCAGGACACTTGCACACACACACAGGATTGTACTGGTACCTGATCTGGTTTTGGGAAGCCCAGGCGCATTCTGTATGTAGTCAGGTGTAGCTATAGCACCAATCTTCTCTCTCACTGTTATTTCAGAACATTAAATAGGGTAAGAAAAAACAAAAATAAATAAATAAATAAAAAACATTGGTTGTTTCAATGTATTCAAATGACTTATTTTAGGCTAAAACTGGTTTCTGAAACTGAGACTTCGCAAGTACTGCTTATCAGATACTGAAAGAAATTGATTCAAAATATAGCTGGTTTTAAAAGGGAGATGCACGAAGGGATACACCGGTCTGATACGTATATCGGCCCGATAATGGCTTAAATAGCTGGATCGGATATTGGTAACACTGGGCCAATCTAAGAGACCGATCTATTTGATTGCATTTGAAAGTTTTTCCATGTGTGTGTTCCTGTGGAAGCTAAAATAACAGAAAAGGTACTCAAATTCATTGTTCTGGATGAACAACCCCACGCAGTTGTTGAAAACGAGGGATTCCGCCACCTGATTGAACACTTAGAACCACGGTACAGCTTGCCATCATGAAAATATTTTTCCGAGACCGCTCTACCTGAACTGTACAAGAAAGTGTGCAGACACATATCAATAGTGATAAAAGATGTAGCAGCGATTAGCTTCAATACTGATATCTGGAGCTCTGACAGACTAACAGACTAAAGCAGAAATGCTTGTTTTTATGAGAAAGAATCTGCCATTGCTTCTTAATGCTTAAGTGAGCATTCAGAGCAACAGGTCACTTGTATATTATTGCAATACACAAAGATTAGATTTCTGTTCATTTGAATGTTTTGTTTATACAGAATGTGTGCATTTTGATTTATCATTGTTGTTTGCACTAGGATGTGTGTGATGTTTATGTTTAAATCTTGCTTACATAGTTGTACTGTTTTATACTGCAATTTAAATTTTTGAAGATTTATTGCTGCACCTAAAAGGTTACTTTTATAGCACTGGAATCGTAGTTCCTGTTACTTTTGAAGATACCAAGTTGCGAATAATATATTAATAGTAAATAGTTTATACATATTTGTGTGTGTGTGTGTGTGTGTTATACTGTCTTCCAAAATTAGTAAACCGAATTTAAGTCAAGTATTTAAGCCAGATGTCTCCTTAAACATAAATCTCCATCTCCTTTCCTCTGTCATATGTATTATTAATGAAACACCGGTATCGGATCAGTACTTGGGATCGGCCGATGCCCAAAGCCCAGGTATAGGTATCGGTATTGGAACTGAAAAAGTTGGATCGGTGCATCCCTCGTTTTTTGTACGTTTCATGTACAAAAATTAAGTACCATTCATTTTGTACGTTTCATGTACAAAAATTAAGTACCCCCCCCATTGCCTTTTATTTTCATAATCCATCAAAGGTGTGCTCTTGTCAGAGATGATGCTTTTCAAATTTGCCAAAAATGCAACATTTGCATCAAAAAGAAGTTCGAACACACTTCTCAGCTGCTCATAGAAAGATAGGTAGAGCTACATACTTGCTGGAAATTTAATAGTAATAGGCTCTGATGGCACGGATACATTTATGGACAGCGAATAATGCAATACTCTTAGATTTCAAATGTAAGAAATTTTACGATTCATGACTAGTACAAAAAAAATTCCCCATGCCATATACACCTCGACTTTCCTTCTTATAGCTTATATAATCACCATATGTGCCTAAAATTGCAAACAAAAGATTTTAATTTTTGAGAAGCATAAAATCCAATAATTACAAACAGCTAGAGGCCTCAATTTTTGGCATATGGAAATGTAAACTACAATTTAATCTTCATGCTACATACACCCCAAATTTCATATGCCAAGAGGGAAGGCATCCTTATGGAAAATTCAAGAGGAATGTGTGACTGTAAAACAGTAAGTTTATTCACAAGTTTCCATGTAATGTAATATTAGGGTGTTGCAGATGTTTGTGGCCTAGTAAATATCTTAATTATTAATCAACCACCCCATAAAAGCACACATTAGATAGTTTATCAGTCAAGCAGGTAGAACAGCAAGATTTCATATTCATCACTGCCTTCTATGCTTATTCAACAGTGGAAAATACTCAACGGATGTTTCAAGATAGATTATAAGCCAACAAGTGGTAGACCAAAGGAAAGAGAAGACGAGGAGCTGCAGAAACTGTTGGATGAAAATGTGATACAATCGACTCAAGACTTTTGAATATTGTTCATTCTACTGTTCTAAGGCTTCTGAAGGCAATGGGAAAGATGTTGAACGTTAGTAAGTGGGTTCCACAGAGAAACATTGTTTAACGACTTAACAGGTGCATTATACCTTTATTACGATCTGCTCAATCCTGGAGAAACTTTCAAATGCTGACTGTTACAGTGATCAAGTTCATCAAATTAAGTGAGGGAAAAAAAAATCAATGAACTTCGATCATACATTCACAAACCATCCTCCGTCATGACGCGCAAGGCCAGATGTTGCAAAAGCGATGAAAGTCACAATATTAAGCCTTGGATAGGACAGGATGTTTAGTGCATCTAGCCTACTCTCCGCAAATGTATGTTGCATTGACCTAAACAAGTGGAAATCCTATGGCACTTTCAAAAAGTCGAGGACATACTAAATTGGATAGATTAATTTATTTCTCCAAAACCCAAATCCTTCTTTCATGACAGTATTCATTCTTTGAAGACTAACTCAATACATTACTTGATAAAATTGTGAATAAGATTTGCTCAAAAAGGCAACTTACGCACCATCCTTATATATTAGATACAGTAGAGATCTATACATAGATCTATAAATAGCCTCAGACTCTTGTTCTTTGCTGACAGAAGTGGAACCCCATGTGGCCTTCTGCTCTTATAGCAGATCCACCTCAAGTTTGGATGTTTTGTACATGCTGAGATATTTTTCTCCTCACCACATTTGTAAAGAGTGATTCAACATGTTACTATATCCTTCCTGGCACTTCAAACCTATCTGGCCATTTTCCTCTGACCTCTCTTCTCAACAAGGCACTTCTACCCACAGAATTGTCACTTACTCAATGTTTCTTGTTTTTCGCATCATTCTGTGTAAAGTCTAAGGACTGTTGCGTATGAAAATCCCAGGCAATCAGCAGTTTCTGAAATACACAAACCAGCCCATCTGGCTACAGCAACCACGCCACAGTCAAAGTCACAGATGTGATGCAAACACTATTTGAAGCTTTTTACCTGTATTTGCATGATTTTATGCATTGTGCTGTTCTGCATGACAGGCTGATTGGATAACTGCATTAATGAGCAGGAGTACAGCTCATTATCAAAACATACATTAATATTTACAGGGGTGGCACGGTGGTGCAGTGGTTAGCACCGTCACCTTGCAGCAAGAAGGTTCAGGGTTTGAACTATGTGGTAAGTTGAAGCCTTGTTGTGCAGAGTTTGTATGTCCTCCCATGCCTGTGTGGGTTTCAACCAATCACTATGCAGTGTTTACCATCTTAGACCTATGATATATTGGTGACCTACCCATAGCGTACCCCGCCTCTCACTTGAAATCAGCTTCACCCCAACCCTGACGGATAAGCAGAATAGATACCTGACTGATGGATGGATCTACATTACATAAAATTAAGGACTATGTTGTTGATCTTGTATTGATGTCTCTGACTTCCTGTGTCTGGTGCCAGAATCCTAGTAAAGATGTGTGAAAGGCACCCAGCAAATGTCATACCTCTGAGGCCACTTAAACAAGGTTGTGGAGCCATGTGGATGAAGAAATGCACAACACAATGTCAATCCACCAAAGATCCATTACAGACATGTACTTGCCTGGCTGAAGGCTACACACAGGCTCTTTCAGGCATATGCTGTCTGATAGAAAGAAAGAGTCATCTGCTGAGACCCTACTGAAATTTATGACACAGGGGATTAAAGAATGGTTATCCTTTGTGCCAGGGATGTTTTGTCAAACTAGGATTTCTTCATTGCTGACAAATAAAAACTTGATGTTCATGATATTTTCATTGCACCATGTTAACATCTGCATTTGCGTCAAGACTTGGTTGTCTGCAGGCTGCTAAAGACCGACTCTTACTGTATGTCTTTTTGCAGTCCCTCTAATACTATCAGAAGACCTTTTTCCCCTATCTGGTTGCAAAAAAGTCATTCAACAATTAGAAAAAAAACAGTTAGATAGAAAAATAGCAACCTGGTATAATTACACACACCTTAAGACAGACCATTTGAAAATTAGAATGTAAAGGGCATCAAATTTACTTGGTAGTATTCCAAATTGCATGGAAGGAATCTAATAAGCTATAGAAATGCTCTTAACACTGCTAAATCAGTATAGCTCTCCACACTAATAGAAGACCCCACTCTAACGTATCCACAATGTGGCTCCCACTAAAATTTCACACTGATAATAAATTACTACTGCAGAATTACAAAGCACTAAATGGTCTCATGCTGCAGTACCTGATGAACCTTTGGTCTTTTACGATCTGCCATGCTTGCTTCAATCAACGGATGCAGACTGTTTGTTGGTATCTTGAATATTGAAGGCTACAGCAGGATGTAGAGATTTCTCTTATTATAACAGGCTGAAAACCTACTTTATTCTTAGATTAAGGTGCAGATCTGGAGAGTTTCTCTTTTAATAACGAGATACCAGTACTCCTGATGACTTCTGGACCTGCCTGAGGATCTGAAAAATTACTCCCTGCTTCTGAGGTTGGCCCACATCGATAACATCAAAACAACCTTCCATCCAATCTGGAATACTACAAGATCACCATTGGTTTATTGTGGATGGTACCACAGACACCTACATTTGTTTCACGTTTGCTATTTTTCATAATTATTATTTTCATAATTTCCAATGAGTCATGACTGTTGACTGTTCACTGGTAGTGTTTTACCTGCAGTCATTCTATCCATTGGGGTGCCTAATATTAAGAATTTAATACTGTCTTTTAATGTGCAACTATAATACAGATCTACACCGAGACCACACAAACCAACACAAACCTTGCTTCTTGAGTTCAGCCTCCAGTGTGGCAGTATAGTTGATGCCATCAATGAGGGTGACAAAGCAATACAGGCTTTCTCCTTTAACAGGGTGCGGTGTTCCTACCACAGCTGCCTCAGCTACTGCCTTGTGCTCCACCAGAGCAGATTCCACCTGTGCAGTGCTCAGCAAATGACCTGAGAGAAATTTAATACAATTCCTAAGCTTAATAATACACTAGAAATCTAAACATCAAGCAGCAAAGTAAATGTGTTAATTATTTTCTCTTACCGGAAACGTTCAGCATGTCATCAATCCTACCCGTGATCCAGTAGTACCCGTCCTTATCCCTGCGGCAGCCTGAACACATAAAAGATGGGCATGAAAACATGCATAGTTTCTTGAATGTCTAATGAGTTCAAATGAGCATTTAATGAAAGCAAGATGCTGGATTGAACACTTATTGTTAGAAACTATACCTGAAAATTCTTCATAAAAACAAGGTGGGTCTAATGTTGTATCAGCTAAATCCTCTACGCTTATTATTGGAAGCGACTTGCCATAGTAAGCAATTATTGATGGCCTAAAACACTCAAGCGATCTACATGCCATGCATACTCAGCATGGCATGTAGATCGCATTCACAATCACAAGATAAGCTAATATTCATAGGTAAACCACTGAATTGTTGGACACCTGCATAGATCAATAAACCACCCAGTTAGTTCTGGACAAATGCTAGTGTTCACATTACCATCTCCAGTTAGATAGTAGCCAGGAAACGTCTTAAAATAGGTGGTCTCAAATCTTTGGTGGTTTCTGTACAGTGTCCTCATCATTCCAGGCCAGGGCTGCTTAAATACCTAAAGAGAACAAAATATATTTGTCTGTACTGGCACGGCTTGTTAGTGCAACACTAGAGCTTGCCCTATGACCATATTAATGCGATCTTGTATTTCACTGCTAGACATGCTAATTGATTAAAAGATAAAGGTTTT
>JAOVYU010000024.1:14436144-14453200 GCA_025674565.1 Synodontis membranacea
GGATGTTGAGAACTGGGAGGAACAGCAGTCACAACCGATGGAGCAGAGTCTACAGCAAGGAGAGACCAAACTAAGGCCCTCAACATATCTAAATATAAAAATCAGGAAATGAAAGCTTCATATGTTCATATAAGACAACTGCTGACAGAGTGAACATTTCTATCAAAAATAAGCAGTTACTGATCTCTCCATTTAGCAGCAACAGCAGCTGAGATATCATCAGGGCTGAAATTGTACCTACATGCCATTACAACACTGCCTTAATAATTGCTTCTTTTGAGAAATTGTAACAGTAAAAACTATAAACATTACTCAAAATCTTTAAAGTGGAAACAGAAGCCTCTTACCAGGTAGCCTTCATTTGGTCCTTCAAGTTCCTCTCCTGACTCATTCAGTATAGCAGGAACGACTCCAAAAAACGGACATGTCTACAAGAACAAGAAAACATGTCTTGGCCAAAGTCATTAACTGTAAAGCCAACAGAAATTAAATAATTAAATAAAGTGATTAACTTAATTTAAACACCGGGGGGAACACTAATTTTATATGACTATGACAGAAGCTAGAAACACTCACTGCAGATCCTGGTTTCAGAGGAGTAGCAGCTGGAAGAGGTGTTAATACATGTCCTCCCTGGAAAGCACAAACAGGATGTACAGACAAACAGTGCAAGTTAACACTAAATTAAATGTAGTAGCATATACGAAGCATAGTGCCATAATCCAGAATAGCTTAATCAACCTCGAAATGAAAAAACAAAAAGCATCAACTACAAAAGCCTGGTAATCAGTTTTTAATGAATCTAATACACGAGCACACACTTAAAAAAAAAAAAATCAAATAAACATACAACACAAGCATTATTTTACTCTTTATTAATACAGGATTGACTTAGTTATTCACCGACAGCATAAATTCCAATTTCATGAAACGAGGTGCCACATCAAAAACCTTGTGGTTAGTGGTACAAGTTTTCTTCTTTGGGAAAGATACATATCCACCACACTTACTTCATAGTGTCAAAAAAAAATGGATGTGATCTAAATCTAGTGAAGGGACAGGAATATGACTATTTGTCTAGATAGGGTTGCACACTGGTCTACATCTTTATAATCCAAATTAAAAGAAATAATAATTAATTACTAATTAATAATTCAATTAATAATTGAATAGTTGATACCATAGATCAGTCGATATCAGGCAGGTTCTAGTTGATGTCCACTTTTTTTATTATTGTCCTAACAGTTCAAAATGGGCTTTTCAACTTTTCTAAGTTGATTTATCACTAAGGTGATTTGGCCTTTGTGGATTTATAGTGTTATGTTTTCATAATCCAATCGAATTTCTCAATATCAACCTTTGATATATTGTCTTTATTCTATTTTCAATTAAATGATTGTACTTTGTTATTGTCCGTTAAAGTATCAAGTTGAAATACCATTACTAAAGAAAAAAATACTTTAGTTAAATTAAGAGTTCTCATACAAATACCTACTTGAGTAAGAAAGTGCATAAACGAAAAACTACAACAGTATCTGCCAAGCATTATTTTTCCTTCTGAGTTAACATGTATGTGTGTGCAGAAACAGACAGGAGAATCATGGCAGGTAGAGACATGCTTTTGCACAGTTCTCCAACAAGCCAATTTAGGATGCGCATATTTTAGCTTTTAAAAAAAGAGGACACTGGGGGCAAGATGGTGGCATGGGGCAGATGGACACCCACAAAATGAATGGCAGCCAAAGAAAGCAAAAGCTGAATCCCTTTCCATTTTTGCCGATTAAGAAATCCAGATGGCAGACATTTTTAGGTCCCAAAAAGAGGACGTGTCCTGGAAAAAAGAGGATGTGTGGCCACCCTAGCTAACTACACACTGTGTTTTTCTTCGGTGCTAAGCATCAGGCAAAAGCTGATGGCGAGGAGGTGTTGGCCAGGTGTGTCTGCCTAGACGGAAACAGCTTGATGACACATTCTGAAATGTTGTGTAGTGTTTTAAGTACACCGATGTGTATACAATAAAATGCTAAACAATAAAGTTTAAACAGTAAAATTTCCCCTCGTCATATCCAGTACTTTCCGTCTTCTATAAACATGCTCCTTCTCTAAAACTGCTTCCTGAAAGTGTGGACCATTAAAATCCTTAAAACAGCTTGTAAGAGAAACGGATAATTTTTTTTTTTTATTGTGTGCTGTGGGGTCCCAGGCCCAGTGCAAACCTCTAACAAGTATTTCGATTTCTGAATTGCAAAATGATTCAATACGACTATGACTATACTTAATTCCTGCCTTGAAAACAGTCGCTAAAAAAAGTAGGTGCCTACTGTCTCAGTCTGCCAGAAGGTGTCCACAACGGGGCATCTCTTCTCCCCAACTACACTGTAGTACCACTGCCAGGCCTCAGGGTTAATAGGTTCCCCCACTGTACCAAGGATCTTTAAGGAGCTCCGCTTATACCTGAGAGAAAACACACAATGACCTAATTAATAAAGCAAATAAGTGGTGCTATGCCTACACTTAAATCATACCCCAACCTTAACCTCATTAACCAGAAGGAAACTTCTGTTTCTATGTCTTTTTTTTATTTATATTCCTATCTCACTGTCTTGACTTTTCACCATTTTGTCACACCAAGATATAAAAATGCACATGCAATTTATAATTTTTATTTTTACATTTTCAATGATACTGAGACTCAAATAGGGATATTTACTGTATACCAGCACTACTTCAACTGATGGTCTCAACCTCTATGAAGGCAAGAAATTACACAAATAATTTACAGTGCATCTTTATAAAGTCACTGTGATCTGGAGCCATCAGGCCCAGCATTCTCTCAGTAAATTTTATGGATTGTGCAGATTGGGACCTCTGGGGTTTAATTACTTTAGATGCAAAATTAATAGAATGCTGATTTCCATAATGTGAATTCTAGTGTATCTCAAAAAACATCATCAAACAGTAAATTTTTTTCTGAATTTAATTAAAAAAGGAATCCTTTCTTATATTCTATAATCATTACATGTAAAGTTAGAATATTTCAAGCCTTTTTGTCTTAATTGTGATGATTATGAATTATAGCTCATGAAAATCAGAAAACATGTACCTTAAATTATTAGAACATTTCCCAAGATCAAGTCTGAAAAGCATGTTAATTTATTCAGTCAATACTTGGTTGGGGCTCCTTTATCATCTTTATCATCTGAATTTTTGGGTTGGGATCTTCCTCTCGACAACACCCCAAAGATTCTTAAGTTGGCTGGCCAATCAAGCACATTAATATCATGCTTAGCAAAACATTTGTAGCAGTTCTGGCACTGTGGGCAGGTCAAAGTCCTGCTGGAAAAGGAAGTTGGCATCTCCATAAAGATGTCAGCAGATGGAAGCATGAAGTGCTATAAAATCTTCTAGGAAACACCTACATTGACTTTGGACCTGATAAAAACAGTGGACCAAAACCAGCAGATGACATGGTATACCAAATCATCACAAATTGCAGAAACCTCATACTGGACTTCAAGCACCTTGGATTCTGTGCCTCCAGACACTAGAGCCTTGATTTTCAAATGAAATGCATATGGTGTCAACCCAAGTAAGACACT
This sequence comes from Synodontis membranacea, assembly GCA_025674565.1. Classification (NCBI taxonomy): domain Eukaryota; kingdom Metazoa; phylum Chordata; class Actinopteri; order Siluriformes; family Mochokidae; genus Synodontis; species Synodontis membranacea. The sequence goes on from JAOVYU010000024.1 coordinate 14,439,744, forward strand.
TCTAAGTTTGCCTCTGGTTCAAGAGTGGCTTGATATCAGGAATGCAACAGTTGTAGCCCCTTTCCTGAAGACATCTTTGTGTGGTGGCTCTTAATGCACTGACACCAGCTTCAGTCCTCCTTGTGAAGCTCTCCCAAGTTCTTGAATTGACTTTTCTTGACAATCTTCTCAAGGCTGTGGTCACCCTTTTGCTTGTGCACCTTTTCCTACCACGCTTTTCCCTTCCAGTCAACTTTTTATCAATACCTTGTGGAGGGTGTCGATGACTGACTTTTGGACAACTGTCAAGTCTGCAGATTGTCGCTGTATGTACTGAACTAGACTTTTCCACTATATTCTAATTTTCCGAGATTCACTAGTAGCACATTCCCTCAACGCACACTTTGAAATGTTTGCAACCAAATGCATCCATTGTTACACCCCTACAATTTTTATTAATAACAAAACAAAACACCGTAATATGACAGCTGTATTTCTGGCCCTGACAGAAAGCTCTTCCCACATTTACACATGGTGTGACTGTATGACAAAACACAGCATCTTGCCTAACAAACCTACATTATATTCTTAGTGGTATGAGGGTATCTGAGGTGTGAAAACAAAAAGCCACTATAACAAAGGACTTACTTCTTTACTGGTTCGCTGCCGTATTTCATGAGGAGCCTGATAGCTGTTGGTGCCGTATAAAATTTGGAGACGCTGTATTTATCCACTATCTCCCACATTCTGCTAACATCAGGATAGGTGGGCAAGCCTTCAAACTGTCAAAGATTGGGAAAGCAGAATGGATATTCTGAAATTTATCAATGCAATGTCATGAAGAATACAGGTCAATTAAGTTTAACTTGCCAAGTGATAAATTATGCTGCTACCATTCGGTATGGCAGCAAGATTTTGACTATAATTTTCAAACTTTGCAAAATAAAACGGTACCAGGAACCTATTGTACCAGATATTCTGAATTTGTTGTGAAATATATAGAGCGTTTAGACTGCTCCCTCACCAGGACGCTGGTAGCCCCATTAGCCAGTGGACCATAGGTGATGTAGGAGTGACCTGTAATCCAGCCTATGTCTGCTGTGCACCAGTAAATGTCATCAGGATGGTAGTCAAACACCATCTTAAATGTTACAGCAGTGTAAAGCATGTAACCACTGACAGTGTGCAACACACCCTGCGAAAGAAAAGAAAAAAAAAAAAAAGAACAGAACACTGATCAGGACTTAATGAAATTGGTGAAGCTGCCAGAGAGAGAAAAAAAAACATGTGTAGCTAATAAAAGGTGTACCTAATAAAGTGACAGGTGAGTGTATATAATTATCGACTTTGGTTTATTACTGTTCAGTTTTCTTTATAGTATGTTTATGTAAAAACAGACTTTTGTACAATACTGTAAATACCTAAATATCATCAATAAATAAATACTGACAATGCTTTAGTACAAAGACAACACACAAGATGAGCCTTTTTCCCCCTTCCCTTTCACCAGGTTCAGCTATAAAACAGTGACTTTTGGTATTATACTTAGTGTAATATCGCTATAATGCAGTATTATAAAGGAACCAGAAAGGAATCAGGGGACAAAAATATACACTGTAATGTGATTTTCCCAAAGTGCTGTGTCACACTGGCAGTCCTGTAATATGAATTCACAGTCACTGCTGTGACCTCGTACATCAGCTCAGATCCATCAAACTGTGAGAGAATGGCAGAATAGTCCAATATAATTAAAAAGAAGAAAATAGATTCAAGTTTTCTGAAAAGGTAAGGCATTTACTAGTTATATATAATTAATTTCGTTTAACTGGGTGTGTGTTCGGGGCATTTTTAGGTATTTTTTGTGTGTAATTCTTCCACCAATCTGGAAGAATCTTTTTACATTCTGTACCTTTCTTACTTTAGTGTCACAATACCTTTGGTTTGCCAGTGGATCCGCTTGTATAAAGGATGAAGAGAGGGTCCTCAGATTCACACCACACTGGCTCACACTCTTCCGATGCTCCATCCATCAGCGTGTGCCAGCATAAATCCACCTCTGGGTTCCACGGCACCTGCACCAACCAAAATCCATGAAACAAAATGCAAATCATGAGGGTTTTTCCCCCAGTGAATTTCTCTTACTGAATATAGCTTGAAAAGATTCTTCTTCAACCCAGACAGCTCTAGGATGAACAGCATCGATATTAAATGCAACTGACTCATTCTCATACAAGGGCCCACACACCTCTACTCCACTACATGCAATCTGAAAAATAAGGGTACATTTTTCAGACAAAAGAAACAAGAAATAAGTAAAATTAGTGATGCACACTATGTTGGAGCTACTACGTTCAGTAGGACTACAGAAACGTGAGCAGAAGCATCTAGTTGGTTGGATCAATTCCAGCATGCACATGAGGGGCTGAGGAGCAGGAAACACAGAACCAGAACTCCATTTCATTTCATGTAATGGTACCTAAATGCAACTAGACAGCAAGATATCTTTTAGAAGAGAGAACAGTCAATTCTATGAGACAGTAGTCAAGGGAACAAGTAGCAAGTTTTTGAATTTCACAAACCCATGGGATGTTAATGATTCTGTGGTGACTACTGTGTTTCCAGACCCATTTCCCCTTACAATTAAACAGGCTTGATCCAAGTGTTGTTTAACTGTGATATATAAAAAGGAAGAATTCTGAAACACTAGACACATTCTGTGCATACTGAAACCCTAGACACATCCATGTTACAGTTAGCCTGGGCCCCATAGCTAGTCACTTTGCTCCAATTAGCTAGCCATTGCAACTTAGACAATCTCATCTATTTCGTTACAGATGTTGTCATGTGTTATTAGAACTCTAACAAATAATTGTCCCTGAGTAAAACTTTGTGTATACACGGAGTGCAAAACTATGCTTACCCTTAGACAAGATGGGGGAAAAAAAGATAATTTATCACAATGTAACATATAGTTTGTTTAGGTCACACAGAGGCACCTTTATCATCACATGTAAGAAAAATATTCAAAATGATCTGATTAGATTAAGATATAAACAATGGGGGGAAAACAAAATGGGTATAATTTCAGACATTTTAGACATATTACATAGTCAATTCTATATCTACCTATACATTTAATAACTGCCTCCATCTCTCATATTATTGACCCTGTTTTCAAAATCCATGGGGGATGCATACCTTTGCACTCCACTGCACTTCTGTGTCATGAAGACAATTCGCTAAAATGAGAAGTTGCAATAGTCTGCTAGCTAATTAGCTGCTAGTGAGAGAACACTGCATAAATCAAGAGCTAAGCTTGAAAGAGCACGAAGACACTTAACATCCATACATGTTGCACATAATAAAGCTCTGCATTGTATTACACAATGCTTTGTGTTTTTGTAAACCAGCTCGTTTCCAGCCACTTTAACACAGTCCCCGTGGCTGAGGGATTAAGCTTTTAAGCTATTTGCTTTAAACTCATTCAAATCAATTTTGCCCACAGTAACAGTATCTTTAGAGCCGTCTAGGAAAGAAGCAAAGGTGTACCGAGTCTGAAAAGTATGTTAATGTGTATGAGCAGATGCATTTACACAGACACACTGTGTTAGAGTGTGAACACTGATGCAGGCCTTGAACCTTCCCAAGGGACTTTAGGGTCTCCATGGAATGGGGACAAACAAATGTTAAAGAAAGAGTGGGGAGAAACAGAGTTAAACAGTGGGAGGGCTTGAAATACCTTGGGGGCGGGACGGACCTTCCTTACTTTTTCTTTCTGCTTCTTCTGCTAAAAGGGTGGGGGAGGAAGTGAAAGTGAGGATTTGGACAAATATGGCAACACTTCAAGGTTAGTGAAGACATTTAGCTCCGTACTGCCAGAAAACACAATGACTTATCATATCACCAAAGTAGAGACAATAAAGACAATGAAATAATTAATAATAATGCTGTCTTTCCCAACGGCAATAACTGTGGAAGTTTTCTTTTTTGTTCAGTGGAAAAAAAAAAAGGTATTAGATAAACCTGCAGTGTTTTTTTAAAACAAAATTTAAAAAGCATCATACAGGCTCCCACATTTCTGTTGGAGTTTCCAAATATGTACCTAAATACCTCAAAAACGCTTTTAAAAACAATCATATGTACATTTCACAAATAACCATAATTTTATGCACATTTGTTACTCCAGTTCAATATACACCCAGTAAATCACAACAAAAATGGGATGAACTGAACAATATATGGGGCAGACTGAACACTTACAAATTACTAACAACTAAACCTTAGAAAGGGAAACAATATTGAAAATTGTCATATTTATCTAATTTTTCCCATTATAAAATATATAAGGCTATTAATCCAATGCATAGACATCCAATTCATTCTACTAATTTCATGCTTTGTGATTTTTTTTGCAGTGGATGTCAAATAGATAACAATTTGTACATACAGTTCATTTCATATTATGCACTACACTATTATTTCATTGCAGAAATGGTGCATTTATATACAATATATAATAATAAACAAGCTTAATTCAGGCCAGCCATATTTCTTATATTAACCTATAATAATATCAGTATCTTCAACAATATCAAATGGGCACAACATACAATTCAACAGACTTAAGGTGTTGCCCGATTTCTGATGACTGTACATGACACATGACTCTTTCAACATATAAATAAATAAATACATAAATAAAATTCTTGCTTATACAAATTGGTTAATGGATAAAACCTATAGTCAAAGTTCACCTGCAAATCAGGGCAAGAGCGTTTTGCTGGGGGTGACATGGAGCCTGGGGAAGAGGCCTCCGGTTCCTCCTTTGATAAGTGTTTCAGCACAATGCAGCGCTCCACAGAAAAAGACCTGACACACAAACACAAAGCATATACTCAACAAACACTACCTTCAGATTTGACCCTTATGAATGTTGTGTGATTTATATATAACTTACTTGTCTTTACATTTCTGCATAGCTTCATTAGCAATAACCTTAAGATTTATGAGCTTATCCCCTCTGTAAAAGCCATCTAAAGAAGCAACACAGAAAGAGAACACACAAAAACAAAGACAACATACATGAGCTAAATTTCATTTATGTGCTTGCACTTAACAGGAATAAAATAATGCAATCTAATTTTAGTCCTTGGACAATGGAGATATGTATTCTTTACAGGGGTTCTACATACTGTATAGAAATTTTTTTGTATGGGTTTAAAGTTGGTATAGATTTGCATAGCTAATAATATACGTTATGATATTTCTAACACTATTATTAAATTCATATGAAACAAAGCAGGGCACACTTGTCAAGGAAACTGTATTTCATTTTGTCAAGAGCATGGCTTTTTGTTTTTATTTACGAACAAAGATTGGAAAAGATATGAGTTCACTTCCTGTTTGGTAGCTTCCCTGTCCAATTCAACAGGCAATAAGGGATGAATGGTTTTGAAAATAAAAAAAAATATATTGTGAGGCTTTATCTGAAGATCGCCAGTGTCAACTGTCAACTTGAAGATTTCTTAAGATATCACCAGGCATAACCACTATTAACAGATATCAGGAAAAACGAGTTTTTACTCATTGCAGTGTGCCCATGTGGTTAAATACAACAAAACTTTTTTCACATCCTCAGGAACAGGGCCGGCCCTTGGCATAGGCAGTATAGGCAAATGCTAAGGGCACCACCTAAAATCTTGCCTAGGGCTCCACATTTGTTAGGGCCGGGTCTGCTCAGGAAGGTGTGAGAACGTGTAGATCATCTGAAGCAAATTTGATTAAAACAAACAAAAAAAATTTGTTCCCAGTGGAAAACTGTTTCATAAAACCCTGCAGTTTTGCACTTGAGTTGGTAAATTGCATTCAAGTGCTGCATTTGAGTTGGTAAATTTAACCCGCTAATGATACCCAGGAAGAAGTATAAAATTAAACAATTCTTACCAGATGTAATCAGCAGACAACACTGAGAATCCATAATTCTTTCACAGAGTGATTCAGATGAAAAGCCTGCAAACTGTGGCATGACACATTAAAATCAATAATAATAATAATAATAATAATAATAATAATTACACAACCCATTTAAAATGTAACAAGTTGTATGTGCATGTCCAAGGATCTCCCAAAACAGGGAAATGAATTAAAGTCTAACATATATATGTATTAAAGGTGTAACACAATGCATTATAACATTAAGTTGGCATGGACAATACTGAAAAGTTTTTTTTAACCCATCACTGTGCCCTGGAAATACTTGAAAACACTGAAAAATAGGGCTTGCTTTAAAAAAAAAATTCAAGTCCATTCACAAATTAAAAAAACAAAGAGTATAGCACTTTATCTAATTTGTGAATCATGCACCATCTGGAACTTTGTATGTTATCTAATGTGACTGACTAAGCAAGATAAAAGTTCCCGAAAAATGGACAAAAGAGGTCCTTAAAGTGGCATTTTATTTTACTTTTAATAATGATGAAGAACAATCATCAACTGTGCACCATGCACGTGAGCTATATGGAGCAATGGTTCAAAATATGAAAGCATATGTTTTTTGGTTGTACAGAAATATGGTATAAATATGGCTGGGAAACTGAAGGAAACAAAAAATATCCTATCAGTAACACAACAATGAACTTGATATTTAACAAAGTTTATTATTTATTTTCGTTTATTTATTTTTCTGTGAGCAAGGATGACAAGTTCCATGTATATTGTCTGTGCAATGCAGATGGCCAGATCTAAATTTAAATCAATACAACATGAAGAATCTTGTCTAGCTGTGCCTATGCTAATCACAAGTCGTTTCGTGTGGCTTTGGAGGGATGGGACGTTGATATAACCTAGCAAACCTCCCCAGGTCCTATAATCAACTACATTCAAGTAAAAAAAAAAAAAAAAAAAGTGTAATTGTTTAATTGTGTACAATAACCAAATACTCTACCTTCTGTCCAAAATCTATTAGTTTAGGATGCATTATATGTTCAATTCAAATAATGTATTCAGATCTCGTTACACCCCAACCATGTCTACACGTTTTAATCAACATAATCTGGAATTATTGTGACACAAAAAGTTTGTTATGGCAATAGCAAATACTAACCAACATGCGACAAGCATTAAATTGATCAGTTTAAAACAAACTACAGGATGAACATACCACAATTGAATGCACGGCTCCGATACGGGCGCAAGCCAACATGGCCACCACCAGTTCAACTACCATAGGCATGTAGATGGAGACACGATCCCCCTTCTTCACTCCTTCAGAACAGATCAGAGCACATTATTTGATTTTTCTAATCTCTACCATCTCCTAAAACGTCTGCCCGTTCTTATTTACTGTACCTTGCGATTTAAGAACATTGGCAAACTTGCACACTTGCTGTAGTAGCTCTCTGTAGGTCACGGTCTTCTCATCTCCGGGCTCATTCCCCTCCCTAAGTAAAATCCATCCAAAAAACAAACAAAAAAAAAAAAAACAGATTTACAAATACGATCATATTTTTAACTTAAATAGAAGTTGCACATACTATGTAAATTCTTCTTTATTTTACTATTCTATCAATATGGTTTATAGATTTGGCAGAATACAACTAAACAACAGGTCTGATTATCTGGTGAACCAGTGACTGCTGGGTAGTGGTTCAGACATTGGACTGTTGATTGGAAGGTTGTGAGTTCAAATCCCAGTACCACCATGCTGCCACTGCTGGACCCTTGAGCAAATCCTCTAACCCTCAACTGCTCAGTTGTGTAAATGTCATATATGTAAGTTGCATTGGATAAGGGCATCCGCCAAATGACGTAAATGTAAATGTAATAAAAGGAAATGAAAGAGCACCTGACAACTAGGGAAAGACTTAGTACCAGCACACAAAGGTGATTGAGGCCACCCACCCTCAGCTTCTTTTTAAGAAGAAAATACCCCCTGTGCAGAAGACTCTATGCAGAAGATAACTTATCAGCAGACAAATGATACAGGAACGGAACAGACAATGACCGGAGGCTGCAACAGCTATGGCAATCTTTAAATGTAATGCCGTGTTGACAGCTTAAATGCTTAAGCATATTAGAGGGGACAACTGTTTTTCACTGGTTGCACACTGCAGAACGGTCGTCCTTCTTTGTAAAAAGCTCCCTGCGCTCCATCGTATGGATTCCAAGTCGCAGCGTGTGACGTCATTTTCACACGACACGAAAAGAAATGTGTGAGGAATTGGAGGTGTACTATTCCGGTTCTTCACAACAAAAAGAACCGGTTCCGATCTGGATTCTCGATTCCCATCCCTAGTATGGTGCATGCAGAATATACCCACATCCGGGCAGAACGCTGAAGGAATCCTGTTTCCAAAGGAAATCAGACAGTTCTGCCTCCTAAACATGGGCCAAATTTTTCTACAGTGTGGTGGCACACAAGCTGTCAGGATAACTGCAAATAACTCCACGCTAGCCTTCACCATGGCCATGGATGTAATCATCAGAGCACCTCCATAGGCGGTTGGAGGACAGCGTACAAGATCTGGACTGAGGCTGCCGTCAGAGCATACGTGGATGACATCACAACACACAAGTAAGGCTTGTACTCTACGACAGTTGAGAATACTTCAAATGAATATCAAACTGGTGTGGATGAAGATCAAGACAAGCAAGTCCAGAAGCATCTCTTCCAAAATAAATCTGCCAGACCAACACTTTTACACTGATGAGATGATTCCAACAATTGTGGGATATCAGGGAAACATCAAGGAAAGTGGGTGCCCACTTGATAACTCAGAAGATGCCACCACTCTCCTGACCATCCTGCATCCTCCATTCTCTTTATACTGATGGTCAAAGCAATGTAGAATACCTGTTCCTGACTGGACCATGAAAGGCCACAGCAAAGCAGAACAATGTCTACAAACTTGACCATCACACAGAGTCTAGGCAGCATGTCTCAGGTGTGTGATTAAGGGACAGCAACATCTAGTCCAACACAACAGATCTGTAACCAACTGTAATGTTTACCTACATGTAAAAGAGCATAATATAAAAATATATACTGCTCCTCAAATAGTAAGCAATCATGTTGCTGCAAAAACGTACCTTCTGTTTGCATGCGCTTCTAGGAATTAGCAAGTTTATGGAAAAACAAACAGGTTCTTTCAGCGAAGAGAACAGTTTTTTCAGGAAGATTCAGATACCACAAACAGGTCTACATGTTCACAGATCCCCTAATGCAAATCATCCTGCATGAAAATAGATAAACATCTGCTTGTGTGCCTCGTTGTGGCATTTCTAATGTGTTTTTATGGAATAATAATAATAATAATAATAATAATAATAATACACTAAGTAATGTTAACAGCAACTCGTTTTATGTCAGATCATATCATTCTTGAATTACTACACTTGAAGTGTATGAGAGTTTACATTTCTATTAAGTTTACAGCATCTAGCAGGCAGCATTTTCCAGAGCGACTGACAGAAGAGTTCAGGAGTCTCTATCAAAAACACATCCTCATGCTAGTTGACTGGGTCAGTGACTAAGAGTATTAACTAGAACATTGTAAATCAGTGTTTAAAAACAATCAAACAAACAAAATAAAAAAACAAGCCAACACAAGCCCTAAAATCGAGACAAAAAAACAAAACCTAATCATCCAAACATGCAATAGTATAAACAGATGACAAACTTGCTTTTTATAATTATTATTATATGTTACATATTTTTTGTTGTCACAGAAGTGAGGCAAAACAATTTCCACTAATGTCTTTCAGTCTGTACTCTCATTGCTCATTATTACGGGATCCCAGCTGTCTGTGCATTTCAGCTTTTATGGAGTTTTGTGGGCGTCACTAAATGCACGAAACACACTGTCAGAAACACCCTTTGAACTCTTTAGGTGATCAACAGACACTCGGAAAAAAAAATGTTTCTGCAAAAATTTTGCAAATCCTTGCAATTTTTTTGTCTTTTCTTTCATTCGGAATAAACTAATACTGTAGCACTGTACAAATAAAAAAAAAGTCTTGTAATTGAAAGATTCAGCGACGTAATTCAATAAACCTGTGCTCTTAACTATTAGGGTGTTGCATAAGTTTGTGGCCTAGTAAATATCTTTAATAATTAATCAAAACTCCCTGTAAAGGTGCATGTGTTAGGTAGTTTATCAACCAAGCATGGAGCCCAGTAAGATTCAAATTCATCTTATCCTTCTATTCTTTTTCAATAGTGGAAAAATAAATCAATGGAAGCAAGAGATGAAATATGCAAAGTTTATAACAACACAGCAATTGGCATTTCTGTACTCAAGAACCGGTTCGCTGTTTTGAATAGGTGAATTCACGCTAGATGATTGCAGAAATTGTTTTTACGAAGATGCGACACAAACAACTCCAGGGCTGGCAAACCATTTGAATATGGATCATTCAACTGCTCTAAGACATCTGAAGGCAATGGGAAAGGCTCTGAAAATGGGTAGGTGATTTCCTCATACACTTTCAGAGAGAAATATCACTCAGAGGCTTAACACCTGCATTACAGCTGGATTACACGTATATTATGAGCCGCTTGATCCTGAAGAAGCTGTCAACACCAAACTCTACAGTGATCAATTGATCAAATTAATGAAAAAATAAATCAATCAATGAACTATGATCATTCAGCCGCCATTCACAAAAGAAAATCCTCCTCCTCTACGGCACGCAATCCCACAGCAAAAGCAAAGGAAAAAGGGAAGGGAAGGGGAAGTTTACTGCATCCAACCAACTGACTGGATATAGCACTGGTTTACACTTGTTTAGGTCTCTGTTTTATACATTCTCTGTCCAACATTTAAAAAAGCAAACAACCAAAAAAAAAAAGTCGAGGAGATACCAACTTGCATAGATGAATTAATTTACTCAAAACCTGAATCCTTCTTTCACAAGGGTATTCATACTTTTTTTCCAGAAAAATGGCAGAAAATCATAGAATCTCACAGTCTTTACTTTGAAGACTGACTTTATGTGTTATTTAAAAAAAAAAAAAAAAAAAAAATCACAAATAGCTCAAAAATTGCTCAAAAAGGCCATGAACTTATGCAGGGTGACCAAATTTTGGTTTTCAAAAAGAAAGAGGACACTGTGGAGAGGATGGTGGTGTGGGGAACATGCACACTGGCAACTGAAAAAAAAGGCAAAAGTCAAATCCTGGACTTTATAAGCAATTTATAAACCTCACCCCAGGTGCTTTTTTTTTTTAAGGCCTGGGAAAAGAGGACATATGGTCACCCTAACATATGCAACACCCTAATAATAATATGAATCATATCAACCTAACATTTAACCTTTAATTATATAATTTTAATCACAACAATCTGCTATACTGCATTCCAATCAGAACAGAATAAAACATAATCCAAAATAATTGCAGGCTCCTGCATTGGAAAGTGCAGAAACATTGTGATTCAAAACAATGATCAGACAGCGACTGGCTAAAAAGCTACGGTACTAAACAAGCACTTAGACACGTCCAAAAACATTTCTGTACAGTGAAGAGGTCTTTAAAATTAAGGAATTCAAAGGTTTCTGGAAAATAATTACCAAGTATTAAAACACTTATCGTAAGTGTTAAGTATTATATACTATAACGTTCAGTAACATTAAAACAACCAATAAAAATGTTTAAAAATCATAATTTGCCTTTGTGAACTGCATAAATTCTCTCTGGTACACTCTGGAGTAGTTTTTCTACAGAAATTGGCTTTCAGGGTGTTGCAAGCTTCTTGAGGAACTCACTACAATTCTGTCTCTGCATGTAAAACCCCAGGAATTGCCCTTATAATTGAAACATTGCAGGTTCGAATCCCACGACCAGCAAGATTCCACTGAGATACCCTGAGCAAGGTGACGCCCCCAAGCACTGCTCTCCGGGTGCTGAAAAAATAGCTGCCCCTGCTACGTGTCACATGTCACGTATGGGTTAAATGCAGAGAACACATTTCGTTGTTGTGCACTGTGTGCTGTGGTGTGTCAACGATGACAATTAGTCACTGTCACAGACTCCAGGAGCAGGGCAATAGATATTGGCTGCATTTTTTGTCATTACAGAATTTGCTTCATCGACAGGATTTCCTGTTACATAATTCCAGTACCATCCAGTGCATAATGCAGTAACGAATCGGAAATCCATGCAACGTCAAACGATATTACTGTGTCTATTTCAACAAAGTGTATCTGGGGCAGATTTAACTTTACAGTTTAGACCACTAAAATTTGTGGTCTAAACTCGATGATGATAAATAAGCTGACAGGATTGCGTTGGCAATATTTCAACAATGGCAGCAAAAAAAAAAAAAAAAAATCGAAAGTTTTTTTTAAGTGTACCAAATTGTCGACATTCCGGTCAAATCAGTAGTCCGGACGGAAAGATGGGTCTCTAATCGAATTTACGTTCAAGTTACAGATATTCTGTTTAAGCGAATCAGACAAGGGATCTTATCAAATTCTTCCTAGACACCAGTCCTGGGGCAGTAATGAAAGGTTGTTTAGACTGTGGACGGAACACGGCGTTATAGACTGACCAGTAAAAAGCCACTTTGTCTCCCAGCTTCTTCTCGTGGACATTGCGGTCCAAGACGTTGTAGCAGATGTTTGTGGTGGCTCCTTCCATGCACTTGATGTAAATCTCCCCCTGCGTGACATCAAAGTTGTAGTCCAGGAACTTGCCTGTATGTTTGGTCTTCCAGAAAAAATCTTTGGCAACATCTCCCCAAAACTCTTAAACACACACACACACAGAGAGAGAGAGAGAGAGAGAGAGAGAGAGAGAGAGAGAGAGAGAGAGAGAGAGAGAGAATGTAATGTCTGATTACAAGATTCAAAAGATGATCTCTCGTGTGTGCAAAGATCGGTGGGGGAATACAATTGTGCTTAACCTTTCTTTGTTTTACTTCTTTTCTTTAAAGTGTACGTGATGGGAAGACAAACACTGTTGCCAACTTAGCGACTTTGTCGCCATATTTAGTGAGATTTCAGACCTCCTCAGTGACTTTTTTATTAGAAAGCGACTAGCGACAAATCTAGCTTGGAGACTTTTGGAGACTATTACGTGATGGCATATATTGTCCCTTAAATTTTCAGATTGAGCCTCAGATGAGTCCAGCTGTGCTGTGTGATCGTCCCTCGCTCCTCCTCCTCCTGTCTCTCCTGTCTGCTAGCTGACCTCTGTTAAGTGGCTACTTTTACTGTCTATGAGTGGCAGTAAGTAACAACTGACGAAGTTATTTTCTTCATCAGCCTGTTGATGTCCATCATAAGCCTGTGGAGGGTTTTATTACAGGTGAAGGTAAAACATTTAACTAATAAATATCCTCACAAAAAAAAAAAAAAGCTTTTAATGGCCATAAAGAGGGTGATAACACACACAGAGCTAAACCCGATGCAACGCTATAATTTATTTTCTGACTCTAGTGATTCCAGAAATTACTATGCCTTACTGCCCTCAGATTGTG
>JAOVYU010000024.1:14493203-14506007 GCA_025674565.1 Synodontis membranacea
CAACTCTTGTGGGGTGTTCCTGGTCTGCAGTGGTCAGTATCTATCAAAAGTGGTCCAAGGAAGGAACAGTGGTGAACGGGTGACAGGGTCATGGGCGGCCAAGGCACATCGATGCACGTGGGGAGTGAAGGTTGGCCCATGTGATCCGATCCAACAGATGAGGTATTTGCTACTTGTAGCTGAAATTGCAGCAGAAGTTAATGCTGGTTCTGATAGAAAGCTGCCATAATACAGAGTGCATCACAGTTTGTTGTGTATAGGCATGCACAGCCGCAGACCAGTCAGGGTGCCCATGCTGACCCCTGTCCATCACCAAAAGCACCAACAATGGGCACATGAGCATCAGAACTGGAACACGGAGCAAATCGAAGAAGGTGGCCTGGTCTGATGAATCACATTTTCTTTTACATCATGTGGGTGGCTGGGTGTGTGTGCATCGCTGACCCTGGGAGCACCTGGCACCAGGATGCACTGTGGGAAGAAGCCAAGTTGGCGGACACAGCGTGATGCTTTGGGCAATGTTCTGCTGGGAAAATTTGGGTCCTGCCATCCATGTGGATGTTACTTTGACTCTTACCACCTACCTAAGCATTGTTGCAGACCTTGTACACCCTTTCATGGAAACGGTATTCCCTGATGACTGTGGGCTCTTTCAGCAGGATAATGTGCCCTGCCACAAAGCAAAAAATGGTTCAGGAATGGTTTGAGGGGCACAACAACTTGTTTGAGGTGTTGACTTGGCCTCCAAATTCCCCAGATCTCAATCCAATCGAGCATCTGTGGGATCTGCTGCACATCTGTCCTGTCACACCTCGCGCCCTACAGGACTTCAGGGATCTGCTGCTAACATATTGGTGCCAGATACCACAGCACACCTTCAGGGGTCTAGTGGGGTGCATGCCTTGATGGGTCAGGGCTGTTTTGGCAGCAAAAGGGGGACCAACACAATACCAGGAAGGTGGTCATAATGTTGATCGGTGTATATACATATATACAGTGCTGTGCGAATGTCTTTGGCATCCTATTCTACGAAGTACAAATATTATTATAAATAATAGTTTGTTGTATGAATTCTGCACTATTGTTATGAATTCTCATGTGTTTGAGGAACACCACCCTTCACAGTCTAGTGTTCAACTTAGTTTATACTTATTAGTTAGCTGAGTTGAACAGAACAGTGAAAAACCCAAACTGTTCCAGCTGTCACTGTTAATTTGTTAATTTAAAATAAGTGACCCAAATTTCCTACACAACCAGAGCATCTCAACTTTGAAAAGAGAAATTCAGCAGAGGGATTCTAATGATCTAAGGGATACTAATGATCTGTGAATGACCTGTTTTATCAAAAGCATTTCATTTTTCCAGGATTTAAATGATAAATGAATAATAAATATTAAAATTAAACAAATTTTCACTACCAAATTTGTGAGGACAAAACTTTGCATCTGTAAAATTTTATGGGTAATATTTTGGTAGAGCATGAGGTACTTTACCCAAAAAATTATTATTATTATTTTTTTTTAATTAAACAATTTATACAACTTGTACACAAGTAAATCATGTAAAAAAAAGAAAAAAAAAGAAAATGATGTCATTTAATAACACAAAGACTGGTCCTTCTGAAATCTAGCTTTAATCATATTACATCCACATGAATCATATTTTCCTCATGGAGCTCGTCAAACATAAGCTACATATCCATCCATTCACGCTATACATCTTTCACGCTCTGCTCAAACGAACCTCAGACATGTCACAAAATTGTTTCCAAAAAAGTGAGGCCATACAGAGGACATGCAAAAATATCAACCCAAACAGAACAGTGAAAAACATCAAAGAGCAGTTGTTTCTGAAAAAGGCCAAATGGATCATGACAATGAGCCATTAAATAAAAAACAAAGATTAAACTAAAAATAAAGATCAAAAGCAAAAGATGCAGTAAAGACTGTGCTCAGTGAAACTCTTTTTTTTTTTATCATTGCAACTGTATGCTCTGTTACAATTCATTACATTCCATTTGCTCTGTAATCTCTAAAAACGTTTAAAAAAAAATGCAAAGTGAAACTGCACATTTATTGGGTGTTTAGCTTAATTTCCTGGGTAAGGCCTGACAGACAGACAGACAGACAGACAGACAGACAGACATTGACCTCACTAATAGCGAGGAGACAGACAGAAACACAAAGAAGCAATCTGTTGGAATGTGCAGGACAGGACTAACCTAAACTACAGAAAAAATAAACTCACTAGTTAAAGTTAGCTCCTGCCTGGTACACAAATATACACAAATATACACTCTGAGACAAGCTCACAAAAAAAAAACAAAAAAAAACAACAACATTATTTTGAGAGAGTAAATATGTAGGAAAGGATTTAAAGTATTCTAACTGACGATAGAAAAAAAAACCCCAACTGATTGGTTCTGACTATTGTTATGCTAAAGACTGATAAGTGATAAAGGTTGTATATAATGCAAGGCTGCATAAAGGTGATGGAAAGATAAAGCTGCATTCTGTGAGATTTCAACACTGCATTCTATTTACACCAAAATTCAGACTAGTTCTCTGAAGACTAAACAGCACAGTAATTTATGTCAACTAAAAAAAATGAAAGCTTTATGTCTTATTCACTGAAAACATACAGATGTTATCTCCAACTGTAAATGTCACTGAGTTAACAGAATGCAGCTTTATCAACAGTGACAGGTGTTTATAGGCATTTCCTTTTGAAGATTTTACATTCATTGCTGCTTTTCCACTTGAACCCAACAAAAACGTTGAATTATATTGTATCTTCACTAGATCTTCAGTTAAAAAAATATTTTCTTACAATTTTAGGTTTCTAATTTATATTATTAAAAAAGTCATGGCAAATGAGCCAGAATATGAAATCATTAAAAAAAATATATATATAGTACCTGCATTTGAAGTGTCACTGCATCATGCTTCATTCTTTCTTTCCCTGAGATAGTCCTTCCTCAATAGCTGTATCCAAAATCACCCTCTCATGGAACCAAGGTGTTACTGTATAAATAACATTTAATCCACCCTTCAATGGTTTTTATAGTCGTTACACCTGCACCTGTGAAGGGATGGGATATATTAGGCAGCCAGTTCCCAAAGTGTTAAGATCTAAGTGACTTTGACAAGGGCCAAATTGTGATGGCTAGATGACTGGATAAGAGCATCTTATAAACGGCAGGTCTTTTGGGGTGTTCCTGGGAAGTAGTGGTTAATACCGACCAAAAGTGTTCCAAGGAAGGACCCAAGGCTCACTGATGGGAGTGAAGGCTAGTCCTTCTGGTCCAATCCCACAGAAGAGCACAAATTACTGAAAAGGTTAATGCTGGCTATGAAAGAAAGGTGTCAGAACACACAGTTTGCAGTGTCTGAGGCTGCACAGCTGCAGAACGGTCACAGTGCCTGTAACTCGTCCCCTGCTGACCCATGTCCACTGTCAAAAAAGCACCTACAATGGGCATATGAGCATCAGAACTGGACCATGATGCAATGAATGAATGTGGCCTGGTCTGACGAATCACGTTTTCTTTTACATTAAAAGCACAACATTGTTTACCTAAGGAAGAGATGGCACCAGAGTGCATTGTGGGGGGAAAAAGGCAAGCTGGTGGGGATGTTCTGGGCAGTGTTCTGCTTGGGTCCCGGCATGCATGTGGATATTACTTTGACGTCTACCACCATGTACAAAGGTAGACAAATCATGACAAAGGTATTAACTAATGGCAGCGACCTCTGTCAGCAGAGGAATGCACCCTGTCACACTGCAAATATTGTTCAGGAATGGTTTGAGGATCATAGCAAACAGTTAAAGGTGTTGACTCTGCCTCCAAAATCCCCAGATGTCAAGGCGATCGGGCATCTGTGATAAGTGCTGCACGAACAAGTCCGATCCATGAGACTCCACCTCCAGCTTATAGGACTTAAAGGATCTGCTATTAGTATCTTGGTGCCAGAAACCACAGCACACCTTCAGAAATTATGCGCAGTCCATGCCTTGATGGGTCAGCATTGTTTTGGTGGCACAAGGGGA
This sequence comes from Synodontis membranacea, assembly GCA_025674565.1. Taxonomy (NCBI): domain Eukaryota; kingdom Metazoa; phylum Chordata; class Actinopteri; order Siluriformes; family Mochokidae; genus Synodontis; species Synodontis membranacea. Next base: position 14,497,254 of record JAOVYU010000024.1, read on the forward strand.
CCTCCACAATATTAGGCCGGTGGTTTTATGTTATGGCTGTACAACTGGGTGTTCCAACTGGACAATGCAAGGAAATCAACAAAATGAGGAAATCTACCAATTCTGCCAAGAAAAATGGTCATATAAAATCCAAGAAATCACTGAAAGGCCAATATTGCCATGACATTGACTTCCATGATGGCTGAATGCAAACCTCTGACCTCAAATATGAATCAATATATGATACTGATGCTGTGCTATTCATAAGTCAGCAGCACATGAAGTGAATCAATACGCATGAAGTGTGTTTAGTGGGTGAGAGGGACAGGACTGAGGAAAGATTCTCATAGTGAGATGTTTTGACAAAATCTGACAAAGCTGTGTCTGATAAACAGGTAAGAAAAAATGAAAGCAGTGACATTCCACATACAAGTACTCTGGACATGCCAATCCAATATCAATAACAGGATGATGTTGTAGGTACTGCCAAGAAAGTTTATTTCGTTTAAGTCGGCATGTAGCCTCTATCCCTGAACTTATAGTTCAAAAGTAAAACCAGTTACTATATAATCAAAAAAGGTTTTCTTTTTTTTCAACTTCAATCTATCCATATTAAAATGCCACATAAAAATAATGTTTGTGTGCAGTACAAGTTAGTGCAATTCTTTTAGTTCATTTCTTTTAGTAAAAAAAAAAAAAACACCAAAAAAACCCTCTCTTTGTTCTTCTTATTGGCACTTAATGAAAGTTACAACCACCAGAGGGAACCACTCTTTGTGTGCTGTGTGCTTAGATCGGGCAGGATGTCTGACGGGCAAACAGGCAGACAACTGCAAAATTACTAGTTTACCAAAAAATTTAGGATATCAATTGGAGCTCTGATAAATATGTGTGTGTGTGTGTGTGTGTGTGTGTGTGTGTGTGTGTGCGCGCTCACATGCAGGCACACACAAGTGAACAGTCATCATTTGCAGCCAGGCTGTTCTCCCTGGCAGCAGAAAGAAGGAAAGAGATGAGCTAGCACAGTGAAATATATGGTGATGTCTACATTCATAGATTTATCAAACAGTATTTGCCAGGAAAAGCTTTCACCTTTTAAGTCACCTTTTAAATCTGTGGCCATTTTTATATGCAAAAATCTAAAGGAATACACTTTTAGGCTGAAACGCTGGTCTCGTGTTTAGTTTTGGACTAAATAGTGGCCACTCACTACTGAAAGTCCTTTTTGGTCAGTGAGTAAAATGAACAGGCATGCTCATAACCAATTCATAAGGTCACAGTGGAGTACAGCTATACTTATATGTACATTATCTACAAATTATATTGTACAGTAAGCTGTACCTGTCAACATGCTTGCCTTTAAATTAACACTGTAGTTCACTACAAAAAATACCAGTTTATCAAAAATAATTGAGAGATCTTTTTTTCACCTTGTATGACAAGGATAAAATAGCTGGTGCAAAATTGATCAGAAAATGAACCAGATTTCTATGAAGGCTAATTTACATTTTCTCACTATAACAAAACTTAGGAGAGAATTCTGATAAGGTGCATTATATCCATTTAGTGGTGTCAGGACAGACTAACAGGTGTACTGATTTGAGTAAAGCTATAATCAAATCCTAAAATAATCTTTCTTGTCATGGTTAAAGCTACATGAAACTTTTGAGCATCATTTGCTCCCTCATCATCATAGCCAATAATCTCAATAAGATTTAAAAAGATAGTTTTATCTGTGTGGGAAGGCAAATACAAATTGAGATTTAAATAAAGTGTAAACTCCAGAGAGAGCAGAATTCTGGACATATTCTGATTGAGAGTCTTCGCCATTGATTTGAAGAACTTGAACTGATAGATGCAAAGCTCATTCAGAGGGTAAACAAAGGCATAAAGTTTAGCCCTTCTTAAACAGCTCAGTATAAAATGCATTGTATAAAGTCTACCATTCAATAGTGATAAGAAATAATAATAATAATAAAACCTTCAAACAAATTTGCTGCTTCCTTTATATATGTGTGTGTGTGTGTGTGTTATGTATGTATTTATGTATAGATAGATAGATAGATAGATAGACAGATTGACAGCGACAGACAGACAGACACACACACACACACTGAGTGGATATAAAAAGTCTACACACCTATGAAAGAATGGCAGTATTTTGTGATAAATGATCCCACCTTTAATGTGGAATTACAAGGTATACAAATAAAATGGAAAACAATAAGAAAATTTTATAAAGGGATAAAAAAAAAGATAAAATCTTACAATAACCTACTTGCCCAAGTGTACACACCCCCAGACTAATACTTTGTATAAGCACCTTTTGATTGTATTACACCACTCAGACTTTTTGAGTAAGAGTTTGCCTTGGCAATATTTTCCCAATCTTTCTTCCAAAACTTTTTTTATTATTATTTTTTTTTTTAGGTCCATCAGATTTTGAGGCCATCTCCCTGTGCACACAGCCTGCTTCAGGTCACTCTACAGATTTTTAGTTGGATTCAGCTCTGGGCATTGGCTAGGCCATTCAACAACACTGATCTTCTTTTGGTTAAGCCATTCCTTTGTTGATTTGAATGCATGTTCATTGTGTCACAGTGAATTTGGGTCACAGTGAAATTCCTATTCAGCTTACTAGCAGATGCCTCAATGATTTGCACTAAAATCAACTGTTATTTGAAGCTTTTTATGATTCTCCCCGCCTTGATAAAAACCCTATTTATAGCTGAAGAAAAGCATTCCTAAAAATGATTATTAATTTTTTTTAAATGATTAATATTATTATTATCCTTCATTGTGTTCCATGGTACATCTAAAGTTTTGGAAATTCTTTTATACCACTGTCTTTATCAACATCTTTTGACAAGCGAGAAACCATGTATGCTAAAGAAGACCATCCTAAAGAAACAGCAGCTCTTTCTTTGGGGTTAACCAGAATAATTTCAATGACAGCTGTATGATAATTACTTTTGAATGAGATAGCCACATCACCAAGTGGAAGAAGGGTGTGCACACTTATGCAACCAGGTTACTGCAACTTTTTTTTGTAACCTATTTTTTTTTTTATCACTTTTTATAAGTTGTAATTTCACATTCAGGAAAAGGTTTTGACATGATACACCTTACATTCATAATTTTTACTTCATAAAAACCTTCCATTTTAGCACAGATGTGTAGACTTTTAATATCATATATAAGGCAGCATTAACTTAATATTTTTTCTGAATTGTTTCCTGACTGAAAAAGCACAAATAAGAATTTCAGAGTAGTGCTGCAAAAGCTAATGCATATTGTATTCTTTCTAACTTTTCTATTTTTTCCCCACAATGTTTTTACAAGAGTGAAATGTCTTTTCGCTGTGGTGTGGAGGACACAAAACAGCTCACTTCCAAGAAAAGCCCCTTACCCAACTGTAAGAGTCCTCAAGGAATAGAGTCCTTTATAGACTCTTGGTGCACAAGAGGGGGGTCAACGATGAGTCAGTGATTTAGAAGTCACTGATGTTAGAAGAGCCTGTTATGTCTGTACGAGGAAGGCTAAATGGTAATCAGTCAGTGAAGCGTTGGCAGGCTTTCTTCCAGCGGCATGCCGTGCACCACAGATCTTTCTTCTCCATTCCATACACTTTGCGACACTTCTTTGCTTCTCCCCGGGGTTTTCTGGGTAATGAGTATTAGACTAAGAATTAACGACATCATTAAACTGGCAAAAAAAAAACAAAAGAGAATACTCACATTTTAATTCACTACAAGATGGTTAAATATAAACACACTGCCTCATTGTACCTGATTCCAGTGCTGGGTTTGGTTGTAGATATAGTGGTGGTGTGTGTCTTGCTGATGGCATGTGTGCCAGGCTGTCTCTTCTCCCCAGTGCTCAAAATGCCGACATGAGTCACTGCACCCTGCAAGAAGCAAAGTTTAAATGTGACCTAACTGTGAAGCAAATAAACCAATATGTACAAAAAGACATTATTAGGTGTTCACAATTTTCTGTACCAATAGAATTCTGTAAAGCATTTTACAACAACAATTATGTTAACTACTGATTCTGAATTTTTTTTTCATTTAGCAAGTATACAGTAATAAGTTTTGATTTGATACAGTAATAAGTTTAAGTTGTCCAGCTTTGATTCACATTATTCTCAAAAAGCAATTAGCTCATAGGCCTGTTAAGTTCTGCTTCCCTTCTATACATTTAAAATGCATGTACGACTCTGCAAGAAATGAAAAGACCTCCACATACTTTGATGGCATGATGTGACGTTAAAAAAAAGTAAACATTTATTATTACAAACCTAGTGTGTGAAATGAGCTGAAAAGGAAAATGCTACCAGGGAATTTATCAAAGTACTGAAATAAACAACTTTGCATTAAACTCAGCTAGGCTGAAGTAAAGAGACTATTCAATCATCTGTCCTCTTCTTTACATTTAAAAGGAATTATACTAGAATATCACTTTTTATTCATATTGTTTCTTAATCAACGTATACACTACAAATTTTGCTTTCAGAGATGGAGCATGAAACTTGGTTTGTATCACACGGTATTGGAATTGCTATAATACCTTCAAGAGTAGGGATTTTGAGACATTTTGTGTTGCATGTTATTTTTGCAAGTGCCAACTTCCAGTAAGGTGGAGATAAATCAAGAAATTTCATTTAAAAAAGGATCTGATGATATTTTGGGAATATGCTACAGTTTTATACGCAGATTTTGAAAGATAGGAAAAACACACATGCTTTCTTACTGGTTGGCTTTTAAAGATAATGGAGGGTGACTGCCAGGAGACACTGATGGCACTGTGGCTGTGCAATGGCTCGGAGGACACTGTAGGAATGCTGACAGGAGCAGTGGCCTAGAAAACAACATGGCACATAACCTGACCTATAGGTTAAAAAAGGCCCACTACAGAAGTAAGAAACTTTTTTGGTGTTCCACTGTTAAACATAGTATATGAACTGATACAGATAAACATGCTTTCTCATGTTTATGCTCTTAGTGTAGCGCTATGACCAGATTTTATAAGAGGAAAGGAGAGAAGAGCTACCTGGTAGGCATGGTCAGTGCGGATGTGGTACAGTGTGGAGGGAGCTGACTGGCTGAGCGGACTGTGGATTACAGTGGCAGACCTGGATTGCACCGTGTCATTGGCAAGCGGAAAGACTGGGGGCGGGCCGGTGGTGGTAGGCGAGGTCGGCGTGAGGTTCGATAGCCCTTCAGACAGAGTGTCCATGTTCACCTCGATCTCCGAGTAGTAGAAGTCCTCCTCACCATCACTGTAGTCAGAATCTCCATTCCGCCTAAACACACACACACACAAACAAGATAAAACTAAAAGAAAAATAATTAACACTCTGTCCAGTCCTCTTCACAAGAATTATTTTTTAAGGCTCACACATCAACAGTTATTAGCCAAAATTAAGTGATGAACACATGGCAATCTTTAAATGTAATGGCGTGTTGACAGCTTAAATGCTTAAGAATATTAGATTTTTTCATTGGTTGCACACAGCAGAATGGTCGTCCATCTTTGTAAAAAGCTTCCTGTGCTCCATCGTATGCATTCCTAGTCGCAGCATGTGACGTCATTTTCACGCGACACGAAAAGTTCGGAAGAATCGTTCGAGGAATCGGAGGTGTACGATTCCGGTTCTTCGCAACAAAAAGATCGGAACCGGTTCTCGATTCCCATCCCTAGCCCCAGCGGTAAAATGTTACAATTTTCCATGTACCAAGTTTGGTGTTGATACATCAAAGTGTTGCTGAGATATGACCTTATATCCTGTTTGTCAGCTAAATTACCGTAGATGATTAACTCAGCAAAAAAAGCAATTATTATGGTAAATTTTATAGATTTCTTTAACTGTATAATAATTTATACATATAAGTTAATCTAAAGCCAATAATGCTATAACCTGATTCGAAAATAGAGAAGGGGCACAATGTACATGGCCAAGTAGACTTGATGCCACTCTTTAAATGGCTAAGGAACTGGTAGTTGAGAATACTACCCCCAAGATGAAATTTCAAGTTGAGGGGCTGTTTTCAGTGGTTTTTACCAGTCGTAGGCAGATGAATTACAAGATGCTGCTTGCTCAAATGCAGCACAAGGTTACCTACCTAGCTAAGTTAGTTAAACTGTTTTAACTAGCAGTGTTAACTCAGTAGCAGTAGTTGGATTTTGCTTAGCTAATGCTGCATTCAAGGTGAGGTTGCAACTTCACGTCCCCTCAACTGGAAATTTCAACTTGTCAGCTTGGAGTAGTCTTCTCAACTACCAGTTCCTTCCCCATTTACAGAGTGATGTCAAATCTACATGGCCATGCACACTATAAACAGAATAAGGTGAGTCTTCTCTACTTTTAAATTACTTTACATTTAATATACATTCACAGTACTTTGTTAAATTGACCAATATTTGCTGTTTCGAGAAGGCAATCATCAACATTTGAGTTAGCACTAAAATTAGTTATCAAGTAAGACAACTAGCTTGTTGCTAATTCTACTTGCTATTGTCTCCTGGCTAGCTTGTTAATAAGTGACTTGCTGTTGTCCACTGTTATTGCTGTAGTAGTACCACAATTTCAGCAAAAATGTTGCATGAATTCTTAAAGTTCACTATAGGAATACAGTACCAGTAGCCACTGAGGCCTGTACAGTAAAAGTTCAGTTAAACTTTTTATGAGGTTTATGTGCTTTGACAGAGCAAACAAAATACATACTTTGATGAAGCTGCCCATGTTTTTTCCCCCACTTTGCACATTGTAACAATGTAATTACAACTTGCAAATTACCACTTGCAAGGCATCGCACACCGCAAGCTAGGTAAAATTAGATAAATGTATTTCCCCTGTAATTAGAACAGTAATTTATACTAAGAAATATGTCAACTTGAAGACGTAAAAAGGCTAGTAGTGATGTCACATGACACAATTTGCTTCCCTGATGCAGGAACTTTCCAAAACCAGGACTAACATTTAGCATCACTAGTCAAGAGGGGGCAGTGCAGACCACAATGTAAAATGTGCACATGAAAACTACAGGGGAAAAGCTGGGTAGCAACAGGAGGCTATAAAAATGGGCTGCCTAGTCCACAAAGAATGTTTTCTTAAGCTTATCTAGCCTACGCTTCCCCTAATGGAGTTGTGTAAGCAGATAGCACACTTAAGCTGCACAAAGTGACAAACTATAGACTCTTCTAAATATACTTCTGCTAATTAAATTACCCCAAATAAAGAGGCTGCACAATTATTTGCTGTTCAATCGTGATAATAATTTATGGATTAAAGTCAACTCATTCAGGGCTTCTTAAACTGTCAGTAGTGATGAATCCTTTAATTGTTAAAAACAGGTTAACGATTTATGAGATAATGTTTATTATTAACTGGTACACTGAATCAATGGTCCCCAACCTTTTGAACAACACGGATCGGTTTCACATAGACAATATTTTTCTGGTCCGGTTCTGAGTTATGTGATGATATTATTAAAAATCATAAAGTGCATATTTTTCTTAAATGACTTTTTCATGTTGCTGAACCAGTGAGAGGCCAGCTAACTAGTACAAAGTTAGTGGGTAACACAGATCATGCAGACAGTAGCAAGTAGTGAATTCGCAACATGCATGTCACTCAAGTTCAAAATCTGTGAGCTGTTGTGGCCGTGACAGAGCTATTAGGGTAGTGAGAAAATACAAAAGACTGCACCAAGGTCAGTACATAATTACTGCACAAATAGACTATAACAGTTGGTTATTCTTAGGTTATTTAATCTTACCGATTAATAAATTTATTATTAATCCTTTCTGTGTGGCCCAGTAGCAAATGTGCCATGGCCCGGTACTGGTCTGTGGCCCAGTGGTTGGGGACCACTGCATTAAATGACAAACTTTTAAATGTTAGGTATTTAAAAGTTTAACACTGGGAGCCACTGAGAGTTTACCAGGTGCATTATCCTGCTGAAAGAATGGAGAAACACTGTCACTACCACGAAAGAGTGTACCTGGTTTGCAACTATGTTTAGGTAGGTGGCATATGTTAAACTGACATCCACATGAACGCATGGACCCGGCATTTCCCAGTAGAACATTGCCCAAAGGATCATACTCCCTCTATTGGCTTGTCTTCTTCCAAAAGTACATCCTGGTATGATCACTTACTTAAGCAAATGGCACATACATGCTTGGTCTTCCATCTGATCTAAAAGAAAATGGGACTCATTGGATCAGGTAACCTTCCAATATTGCTCCAAGATATAGTACTGATGGTCACATGCCCACTGTAGGTGCTTCTGATGGTGGACAGAAATGAGCATGGGCCCTCTGACTGGTCTGTGGCTACGCAGCCCAATATTCAACACATCCCTCTTGTAAGCATCATTAAAATGATCTGTGACTAGTGCCACAGTAAACCTTCTGTTGGTTCCGACCAGACAGGACAACTCTTGACACCCTGTTGCCCATTCCTAGTTTGTCCCTCTTTGGGTCGCTTTCAGTAGGAAATCACTAGTGCTGACTAGAGGCATTCCACAAGCCTTGCCATTTCAGAAATGCCCCAACCCAGTCAAAGTTGTTCAGGTCTTCATGCCCACCCATTTATCTTGCATCCAAAATGTCAACATATACTGAACAAAAATATAAACGCAAATAAATAGGTTGACTCAAGTGTTTTTTCTTTGAGGTGAATTCAAAGATCTGAAACATTTTCTACATACACAAAAGACCCATTACTCTCAAATATTCTTCACAAATCTGTCTAAATCTGTACGACGA
>JAOVYU010000024.1:14519760-14539415 GCA_025674565.1 Synodontis membranacea
GATAGATAGATAGATAGATAGATAGATAGATAGTACTTTATTAATCCCTCGGGAAGGTTCCTCCGGGAAATTAAGTATATATATAACTACATTACTCTTTTCACATCACTAACACTCTGGTAAGCTACCTAGGGGCTAATCCGATCTAGCAACAGCTTACTGCCTGAACATTTATTTTTTGGAAATTTTCACACTGACATTTTTATGATGACATCCAACTGCTTGTGTACACATGAACCAAATATTCCTAAAACAACATACATATAATAATTACACAGCTTGTGCAACCTGCCATGTCACTAACACTGGGTAAGCCACCTAGCCAAGCTAAACCAATCTAGCAACAGCTTACTGCCTGAAGTGAGGGAACTGCTTATCAATAATTCAGTCAGTACAGATAATATGGCCTAGCAAACCATTTTTGTCAAACTACATTTTACATTTCATACATCTACTAAATTCAGCATCATGGAAAGAATGTTAATGCTAGCTGGCTAATATTACCCAAGGGCTTTGGTCATGCAAGCTAATTAAAGTAAGGAGAAATTGAATACAGTATTCAGTACAGACTTCAACATTTGATTTATTGGATTTTTTGAATGTTTACTTATGGTTTGCAGACTACTGGTCAACTGGCACAGCTCACTCTTTCAAAACAAAGGATCTTTTCTGTAAATAAAAATCTTAGATGTCAGTTTTCTGTGGTATATGGAATGAGTTTGTGGATGAATAACTGAATCCAGGATATCCTTGGTTAGCCATGTTTCTGGAAATATTAAGACAGTTCCCTGTACAATTAAATCCCTATATATAAGTTAATGGGAGGTGTGGCAACTTTGCCAAGGTCCGAAAGAAGACCCAAAGTGTCACCCTCATCTGAAAGGGAACTGGTCAGGAACAACCCAAGAATCATCAAGGCACTGGCCTACCATGAACTGGAACCTGCTGGAACACTGTCTACAGTCAAGCAAGTTTTACATCACCATGGTAAAAAGCTGTCCAAGAAAGAAGCCCCAGCTTCAAAATAAACACCTTCAGTCGTCTCAACTAATGTTTGCAACTGACCACAGAGACAAAGAAAAAGATTTCTGGAAGAGCATTTTATGAACAGATGGGACAAAGATTGAGGTGTGTGGCCTCAATCTTGTGTGTTTCCTTTCTGTTTCACCACGGCAGAAGTAAAAGACTTTGGTGTGATTATTGACTCAAGTCTCTCATTTAAAACTCATGCAGATAATATTACTAGGACAGGCTTCATTCACCTCAGAAATATTGCTAATATAAGAATATGATGTCACTGCACAACGCAGAAAAACTAGTTCAAACTTTTGTTACCTTTAGGTTAGATTATAGCAATGCCTTCCTGTCTGGATGTTCATAAATAAGTGCATAAATATGCTCCGGTTAATCCAGAATGCAGCATTGAGAGTCCGTACTAGAACAAGTCGATCTGAGCACAACATCCCTATCTTATCTGTATTGACGATGCAATCAAATTCTGCATTGATTATAAAATACTACTGTTGACCTAAAAAGCACTGATCCAACTTGATGTCCTACTTCTGGTTAGAGTTATAATCACTTGGAAACCACTCGCTCCACTCGCTCACCACCACAGTCTGAACATACACTTAGTATCTGAAGAAGACATTGGACTGCACAAACACAAATGCATCTGCTACAATGGCTTAGGACTTCAATTACAATGAACAGTCTCAATCAGTCAGACTTCAACAAAACAGACTTCATGTTAACACTATGGTTAATTATATGCTTAACAACTGTACTTTTTTGACCATACAAAACTCAGATATAGAAGTGTGTTTTTCCGGTGTCACACAAATGAGGATGGATTCCCTTTTGAGTCTGGTTAATCTAAAGGGTTCTTCCTCATGCTGTCTCAGAGAGTTTCTCCTTCCCATTGTCACACTGATGGACTGTTTATTGTTACTGTAGATTACAAACATGCAAATCTCAATTCAGTGCTTCTGAAATTCCATCAGCATTGACTTCGCAATGAGAGGGGTAAACACGCTGGATCTTGTTTATAAACAAACATTCCCAGCACATACCGGGTGGAGCCCCACCCCACCTTGGCTAATCAGACCACATCTTTATGTTAATCCCAGCATACAGACCTCTAATCAGACGCTCCAAACCCTTTCTGAAGCAGGTGAGAAAATAGCCAGCCGGAGACATCTCTGCTCTTCAGGACCATTTTAAGCACACTGGATGGCATATATTCAGGGAGGCTGGAACTGATGGTGACGGCATTAACTTGGAAGAGTATGAGAGGTGTATGAGCTGCTGAGAACCCTAGACTCCACCTTCAGAGCAGGTGACAAGGCAACCCTTACAGTGAGGCCAAACTATCTTGGGCCATCAAAGCAGCAAATGGCCAGAAGAAGTCCAGACAGTGGTGACACATGGCGTGTGTGGCAGAGTATCCAGGCCATCACCAACTACAGGACAACACCTGCCCAACATCTTCTATGCACAGTTTGGCATACATGGATGCCATGATGGTGAGGAAGACCACCACTTCTCCCAAAAAAAAAAAAAAACAGGTGTTCTGTGAGGATGTGTGCTAATGTGAGGACAACTCTTCGCAGGGTCAACCCATGGAAGGTTGCTGGACCAGAAAACATCCCTGGGAGAGTACTCAGAATGTGCAGACCAGCTGGAAGATGTTCTCACCGACATCTTCAACATGTCCCTGAACACTGTGATTATTCCAACTTGCTTCAAGGCCACCACCACTGTCCCTGTTAAAAGAAGTCCTCGGTGTCCTGTCTCAAGGACTACCATCCAGTTGCACTGTGTCCTGTCTCAAGGACTACCATCCAGTTGCACTCACGCTCATCACCATGAAGTGATTTGAGATTCTCGTCACAAGGCACATCAAAACCCTTCAGTCATCCTCACAGAACCCCCTGCAGTTCGTCTATCATTACCACCACTCAACAGACACCACTGGCACCACCCTACATCTGGCCTTCACACAATACAGACAATAAGAACACTTATGTACGAATGCTGTTCATAGACTTCAGCATTCAACACTCAGCACCTGACTGGAAAGCTGAGCCTGATGGTCCTGAGCACCTCCCTCTGCAACTGGATCCTGGACTTCCTGAAGGGGAGACCTCAGACAGTCCAGATCAGAAGCAGCATTTTCAGCACCAGCACACTGAGCACTGGAGCCCTCCATGGCTGTGTACTCGGTCTACTGCTGTTCACTCTGCTGACTCACGACTGTGCAGCCATGCACAGCTTGAATTACATCAAGTTTGCCAAAGACATGACTATGATGGGTCTCATCAGCAAGAATGTAAGTGAGCATACACAGAGGGGATAAGGCATCTAACAGATTGGTACAAAGTTAACAACCTGTCTCTGAACATAAACAATACCAAAGGGATTATTGCTGACTTCAGGAGACCAAGGAGTGACCACTCTCCACTGAACACCAAAGGATCCTCTGCGGAGATCATCAAGAGCACCAAATTCCATGGGGTTCACCTGGCGGAGAACCACTCCTGGTGCCTCAACAGCAGCTTCAAATCCAAGTAAGCCCAACAGCGTCTCTACTTTCTTCAAAGCCCATCTCCCATCACCCATCCTCACCACATTCCAAAGAGGGACTCCAGAGCATCCTGAGCAGCTGCATGACTATCTGGCATGGAAACTGCACAGTATCAGATCTCTGCTGGTGGCTTTGCGGATGACCCCATACACCAGTCACACAAATTCTTTACCCTCCTGCCACCCAGCAAGAAGTACCAAAGCATTAGTGCCCTCACTGCTAGACCATACAGCAACACGGGCACACACACCCATATGAATACATTCCACTACCTCTGCACCCTTTGCACTAGAAGTATGAAACACTGCATTTTTAATGTTCATTCTCACCAGAGCTGTGTACTGTATAAATTTAATTTCCTGATATTTACATGTAAATGTGTTAAACATTTTAAAGCACAAGGCAAACCATTTTTTTGTTGAGCAACAGGATAGAGCAAATCATCAGTGAATTAATGTAATAATGAGTATTTGATTACATATATATTTAAGTTCACAACCCACTGATATTATCAAACCATTGCATTCTTGCATATGCTTTTGCAGACTTGTACCACAGCATGGTTCATTTTTTGTTTGTTTTGGGGGTTCTTCCCTGCAGTCTCCTCTTCAGTAAGTAAAACGCATGATCAACTGAATTGGAGTAGTGTTTGACTTGGAAAGCCTAAAACCTTCCTTTTTTCCCCCTTTGATGAGGTCATTTGTTGTGTCGACACAACAAATGTGTGTTTGAGTCAATGACCTGTTTCATGATTAAGTTCCTCCCAATTAAATTGGATAGATTTCTCTGTAAAGTGGCAGAAAGAAAGTTTCCGTACACATCTGAATTCAATTTGCTGCTACCATCATGAGTTAAATCAATAAAGATTAGCGAGCCTGTTCCAGAAGCTGCCATGCAAGCCCAAGCCATGACACTAACTTCGTTGTTTCTCCACCCTTTGGCCTTTTCACCACTTTAGTAAAGGTTAATTACTATATTTCTTTGCCAATTCCAATTCCTCTAGTCTTCTTTGAACAGTGACTTATGACAACTTCACTTCTGCCCTGTGGAACTTGGGGAATGCACTGACTATTGCTTTACAGCTCTCACAATGTTTCTGTGGTAGTTAATACACCAGTGGTTGCTTTCTTCTTTTCAGGATCACTTGAGTATTCTTTTTGATCACTTGAAAAATGGGAGGTTAAAAAAGGCTGTTTTAATTTGTTTTACACATTAAGATACAAATATCCAGAAATAAAGCTGAAATTCTGATCTATCCTCTCATATTTATCTTTTGATCTTAAACCCAAATGTGTTCTTTGTATAGCTAGGATATTGCAATTTCCAAGATCTATGAAGAACACTGTAATACTTCATTAAATTCTACCACTGTGTTAGCTGGGAAGTGCTGATGGGACTTGCACTGTTTATAAAAACTCACCTGTTGCGTGGGACAGGGATATGAGAGGATGCATAGATCTCCTCTGCTGAAACATCTGTAATATGCAGTGGCAACATGTTCCTTAGCGAAATTATGGACTCCACTTGCTTGTGGTCCTCTTGCCTTTGTCCATTTAGGATCAAGCGAGGAGTAAAACTGCTGCACTTCAGGATCTCCCCTAGACCCAACTCCCTCTCATCCTCCTTACTTGCATAGATGGTCTGAATAAAACAAAACAAAGATAAAATGTCAAGTCACAATAGTCTAGATTTATTGAGATTATTGAGAGTAGTAATCTAATTTCAAAGTAGGGTAAGATGGTTAAATAGCAGCAGATACAGGGATGTGATCAACCATCACACATTTGTTCACTTGCACGGTGAGGAATATGTGAACAGACAAAACCTAAAATCACGCTCAGCCTCACCTCTATTTCTATCAATTATACCTATTAAGGACATTAACCAGACAGGTATACACACTCACCATTCACTTTATTAGAAATACATGTACACCTGCTCATTCTTGCTGATATCTAATCGGCCAATCATGTGGCATGAGTGGACTGCACAAATCATGTAAAGATTTTATGTAAAAATTAATGTAACATCAATCATCAGAATATGGAAAAGGTGTGATCTCTGTGACTTTAATCATGGCATGGTTGCTGGTGCCCGATGGGCTGGTTTGAGCATTTCAGAAAGGTAGGTCAATCTTACCACTCACTGAGACCGACAATCTTCTATAGCTAGAGGTGTCACTGGAGTTCGCCTGACTTCATTAGTCTGCTGTTGCTTTGTGCCAGCTAATTGTAATCTTCTTCCACAATGATGTGTTCTGTTTATATTAGCAAAAGTTTCTTGTAAAGGCTCAGTATTCAGCTAGGTGAGCACATAAAGAGGGCTAACAGAGTAGCGGTCACATGCTTTAAAAATTTAGTGGCCCATGTACAAACAAAAACAATGAACTGGATTCTGGGAAGGGTGAGCTGGTCCCAGGAATAATGGCAGTTTTTTAACATGGTCTCTCCATTTTCGCAGGCTCAAAACTAATTGGACACATTAACAATTAAAATTATAAGGATTATTTTTCATACTTGGAAGTAACTCCTTTGGAGTCAAAGACTACCTGAAGTCAGGAATCCAAAGGAGTTTCCTCCTTTGAGATGTTTTGGGTCATTATCCCTCCGTGCTGTGAAGTGCCGTCTTAACAGTTTTGCAGCATCTGAATGAATCTGAGCAGAAAGTACAACTCTATACACTTTAGAATTCATTCTACCACTTCTATGGTGGTTACATCATAAATAAACACCAGTGACCCAGTTCCATAGGCAGCCAAACATGTCCATGCCATAACACTGCCTCCACTATGTTTGACAGATGATGTGGTATCCTTTCTTTATCCATCTCCATTCTCTTCTCTTCCCGTCATTCTGGTAAAAGTCAATCTTGGTTTGTCCAAAGAATGAAGCCAGAGTCTTGCTCCAGAACTGGGCAGGCATTTTTATTTGTTTTCTAGCAATGTCTAATCTGGCCTTTCTGTTCTTGAGTGTTACCACTGATTTACATCTTCAGGTAAACCCTCTGTATTTATGTTCATGAAGGTGTCTTTTGGTTGCAGACTTTATTAAAGATAATGCAATTCCTAGACGGTTAATGCAATATTTTATTAATATGCCTTTAAAGCTGAAATTCTATACATCAATCACATCTTAATTTCCTTATTTCAAATCTATTGTGATGGTGCACAGAGGCAAAAAATACAACTGTGTCACTGTCCAAATACTTATGGACCTGACTGTGTGCATGCACACGGACACACACAGGCGCTTAAATGTTTGTGAAGCATTTACAATTTTCTGTATTTCTGCATAAATATGACCTAAAACATTATCATATTTTCACAAGTCCCAATAGTAAATTAAGGACAACCAAATTATACAAATGAGACAAAAATACTGTAGTTGGTTATTTATTTATTGAGAAATATGATCCAGTAATATATATCAGTGAGTGGCAAAAATATGTCAACCACTGCTTTCAAACCCCCTTGTGAAGCAATAAATGTAATGAAATGTAACTGTTGATAAGTCCTGAACTTCAGCTTGGAAGAATTTTAGCCCATTCCTCTGTATAGAACAGCTTAAACTCTGTGATGTCGGTGGGTTTCGTCACATGAACTGCTTGCACAACATTTCTATTGGATTAAGGTCAGGACACTGACTTGGCCATTCCAAAACATTAATTTTATTCTTTGGCCATTCTTTGGTAGAACGACTTGTGTGCTTAGGGTCATTGCCTTGCTCCATGACTCTGGCTTATCCATGTGATCTTTAACAAACTGTAGATAGGCACCAATGATCTTTTCGGAGAGAAGTGGTTTTCTCCTTGCAACCCTGCCACACACACCATGTTCCGTGTTTATCTGATGGTGAACTCATGAACATTAGCTAATGTTAGCGAGGTCTTTAGTTTCTTAGAAGTCACCCTTGGTGCCTTGGAGACCTCGTGGACTTGGAATGATCTATAACAATAGAGTGAATTCCCTCTATCTGTCTGACTGTGGACTGGTGGAGTCCAAACACTTTTGAGGGGGGTTTTTTTTTGGTAACTTCCAGCCTACTGATCAACAACTCTATTTCGGACGTCTTCAGAAATCTACTTTGCCCATGCCATGATGCACTTCCACTAACATGTGTTGTGATGATCAGACTTTGATAGATCCCTATTCTTTAAGTAAAACATGGTGTCCACTCATTCACTGATAGAAAACACCTGACTGTAATTTAACTTTCAAACTGACTGCTAAGCCTGTGGAAGCAGTAACGGTGTACTTAATTCTTCACACTGCTTATCCATTTTGGCTTTTTTTTTATAAATAATGACACGGTGGAATGTTTTGCGTGTGTTTTTACACTTGAGGTTAGATTTACATAATTTTAGGACCTGGTGAGAACCAGATCATTTTTATTAAGCCCTGATACGTAAAACCCTAGAATTGGAAGAGGGCGTACTTTCTTTTTCCTCCAGGAGTGTACATCATATATATTCAAGATTATATATTCTGCAAAAACATGGACAGTAAACTATGCAGTCCTGTGCAGATCACACAGATCACTACATACCACGACAAATTGTGGGCTTCCATTTTTTGCCAGAAATCTCCTAAATAATTATCAGAACATAACATACATCCATGCTGTATACAATATATTACACAAATCTACATGGAAAAACCCTTCTTTCTTCACTGTATTTATTGGCAGCATATATTTAGCCATGAACCAGATTAAGCTACAACTTGCCACCATCAATGTGGAAAAATAATGAGAACCCCAGCCTCCCCTCCCCCCATCTTTTTCAGAATTTTTGCTGCCATTAAACCATTTACCTGCCTCTGTGGATTTAGTATTGTATTATTTCGACAACATCTATAATTATAGAAGAATGAGGTTGACAGTGATGATGTATGGGTTACGGAATAGAAAACATATATATGCACATATTTTACTTCATAAAATAAAAACTATAGAAAGTAAGCTACCTGTTTAAACACTGTTTAAACAAGCTAGTAAGCTGGGGCAGATGGTGGCCTAATGGTTAGGGAAGCAGCCCTATGACCGAAAGATTGCATGTTCAATTCCCACAGCCAGCAGGTACCACTGAGGTGCCCTGAGCAACGGCAGCCCCCAGCTATGAGATGCATCACATATGGGTTAAATGCAGAGAAACAATTTCCCTCCAGGCATTAATACAAGTAATTAAAAATAAATAAAAAACATGAATTAAATCTCTGATAATCTAATCTTAACCTCTGGTCTAAAATCTCTGAGACTACAGAGATACAGCCTTGAATTAGATTGGCGAGCTGCCCACCTGTAGCCACCTCCCGCCCAAAGTCAGCTGGGGTTGGCTCCAGCTTCCCTGTAACCCTTAACAGTTCAGTGGTATAGATATTGGATGGATAGATGGGATATCATCATCGCGATTAAACCTAATAATATACCTTAAATGTAAAACTCCCCATCACCCTTACCATCCTGCTCAGTTTTAAGCCTGCATGACTCTCCTCTCAAATGTTGATTCTGTGAATTAAGTTTAATTCACGCATGTATTTTTATATTGTTCAATTACCCAACCAGGTAAAACTCCTACTAAAAAAGCTAATATCAAAAAGGCAGAAGACTAACTAAACCACCACAGTCACATCTAACATTTAAAATCAACAAATAAACTCTATATTGATGTCAAAATGTAACTCTTACCACAAACTAATCCATTGCGTCACTGCTTACATTAGCTAATATCAGAGAATATATGACTTTTCATGTTGTTAATGAAATGCCAAGCCTATTTTGGAAAGGAAAGCTAGCTAACATTACATAACAAAACTAACTTGAGGAAAAGTCAGATTCTAACTTACATTAGCGTTCATCTGTAGACACTTGACACAATCTAACTCAGACACTCTGACGGTTAAAATGCAAATTGTATCAAACAAGTTAGACAGCTATGAGTGATAAAGAAATATGAGAAATATGTTCAATTTTGCACTTTACTCATTTTGGTGATAATCTCAGAGAAAAATGCAACATTTAGTTAATTTTGAACAAAGATGTATATACTGAACAATTATTACCTAAAGATTCTAATTACACATAGTAAATATAAATCTTATTTATCTGCAGTCAAGAAAACAGTCAAGCTGTACCACAAACGTGGCACGCTAGTTTTGTATATAACAAATCCATAAATAACCAATGGTTCTTGGAAATCTTTTGTGAAATGCTCACTGAACTTTTTGTAATCTTTGTCTGCCAGCATGTATTGTCTTTGGCTTCTACACTTAGCATTACCACATTAAAATTACAAAGAACAGGACTAGAGATTTTTATTTTTCATGAAAACAAATGCTGTTGGAGTTAAAGACAAAAATGTATTTTTT
This sequence comes from Synodontis membranacea, assembly GCA_025674565.1. Lineage (NCBI taxonomy): Eukaryota > Metazoa > Chordata > Actinopteri > Siluriformes > Mochokidae > Synodontis > Synodontis membranacea. The sequence continues at coordinate 14,529,711 of JAOVYU010000024.1, forward strand.
TTTTTAGTTTGTAAAATTGTAAAAAGAAATTTGTAATAAAAAAAATGTCTTACATAAATTATAGGCTTAACAATAGCCCCTTCAGGCCCTGACAAGCAGCATTTTGTACATACAGTATAAAGCATAATTTCACGAACATCCAACAACTTTTGAAACACGGTATAATCACAAGAAATCCAAGCATCTAAGATGAAAACCAGTATGTAAAATAAAATTTTGTGATCAGCTGAACTACTGGATGCTCTTTTTCTGTCATACTGGATATATTAAAGATGAAAAGAAATATCCACTCACATTCCATAATAATCAATTTATGATATATATTCTACCTGACAATATGCAAGACTGAATGAATATCTGGAATATGCAACAAATGGATGGTCTGGGTATTATTTTGGGTTTGAATGGCATCCTGAATGACAAAGCTCTAGTTTTCAGGAAAGTTCAATAACCCTACTGTGGCATAATCATGATCAACCCTTTGACTTCATTGAGGAAATATGCCTGTGCCTTGTGATGACCATGAAGGTCATGAAATGTTGTACAAACTTCCAACTGCTTAAAACTGACATTGTATTCTGCATCAATAACACATGCTGACGAAACTTTTAATATATAATCTTTCAGGTCATCTTAATCTGGAAGGTTTTTTACAAAAGTGTAGCACACATTCTCTGTTGTCTACTAGACATACTGTCTTCTCCATAGCAGTCAACACATCCTGGAAGAGCTGCTGCAAGTAATTTGGCATTTTGCTGGTACTGGCACCCACAGTCAGAATGCATCCCAGAGGCAGTGACTGGAAAACACAGTTTTGGATGCAGCAAATAAAATTTGGAAAACCCAGTGTTATCACCTGTCTAACTGAGGTTCTCATTGTGCAATTCATTTCTTAGCAGAAGGCATTTTTTTTTGCTCCCTTGTAGCAATCAATCTTCACAGACAGTCTTTTTTTTTGCTTTGGCATATCCTTGAATATTCATCAATTTATTAAAAAAAAGAAAAAGAAAATACTCTATCTTTGACAGCAGCATCTGACAGTCTGCCTTTGTTGTGATCTGGATCATCCAATATACATTTGTGCCCTGCTGTCTTGACTAGATCAGACCAAATTTTTAACTACTTTTTCTACAGTCCAGCTCAAACAAGTGTCTATATTTAGATTTTTTTTTTTTTTACTTTTTGACTGGCAGATCTTTGCAGCCAACACAATCCTGTTCCTCAGTTGGTGTCAGTTGGTCTTTGACCATTTGAAGAACTGTGGGGATTCTTGATTTTGCTGCCCATCATGTCCTCTTTTAAGTTTCCTCTTTCTATAAGTAGGCTTGTCCCTATGGCTTACACAAACACAAGTCCCAGTATCTGTATACTTTCAGTCAGCTCTTATCTTCCAGCTACTGGATCTTCTCCCCTGGATTCAGATACCTCACAGTACTGATGACCTTTTTTTTTTTTTTTTTTTTTATCCTCCGATGAGATCTAGAGAGCAAAATTGACCTGTGCTCTCAGGGAGTGAGGTGGAGGGGTGGCATACTCTTTACCCTGTCAATTGTGAATGTGCTTGTTGTGGGTCACAGCAGTAGCACTGAAGATTTGTATATCAGGAAGTGCACACTTTCTCATAATGAATACAAATGTCATTATTTTGTAGCACCAAGCTGTCTCTCTGTGAAATCACTAACTCGTAACAATACCTCGTCTTGTATATGATACTTTATAGCATACCTCGTTTAATTTGAACCCAATGCCTCACAGCAACAAACTACTACTTGAAGCAATATCCACATCCATACTGTCCCACATCCATAAGTTGTCAAGATTAGAACCACAGCAATTTAAAAGTTTTGCCTTCCCTTCCCTTCCCACCGGTGAAGCTTGTTGTATTAATCACAGACAATTTACCTGTATAGAGCACAACACTAAAGCTATGCTCAGACTGCAGGCAAAAGTTGCCCAAATCAGATTTTGTTTTGCTTATATGTGACTCAGATGTGTGTGTGTTGGGGGTGGGGGGGGGGGGGTTATAACAGGTTGAACAGCGAAAATCACATGGAATCTGATCTTTTAAATCTTTTTGCAATGTCACCTTAGTCTGAAAAGTCATATTTGAATTCATGCAAATTTTACATCACTCTAGAGCAACATTTGTCAAAATGTAGTGCAGGCAGGAGTCATTCGGTGAATACAAACAGAAGACAGTTGCAATGCAGGTAGTCAGTGGTGGGACAGTGTGGTGTAAGATTGCCAAACAGGTTAGGCAAAGTGCGATAACCCGCCCCTGTTGCCAGCCAATACAACCCAACTAACACGCTTTCTCAGGGAGATGGGTCACCTGAACTGATTTCCTTGCTGCGAGAGTCTTGTGAAGAAGTGCTGACAGCTGTAGTTAAAAGCAGCCTTTGACATTTTGAAATTCTGGATGAAATCTGTTTCAGTGAAGCCATTCATGGCACCATCCCACCTCTCCTAGCTCAGACTCTGCATCCACACAACTCTGTACAGAAGTAGCAGCTATTGCTCCTCATAATCTGCTCATGAATTCACTGGCTTCCCCTGCACATCAATCTTACTTCTGCATGACAATGCGTTGTTTGTGACGTCTTTTGTTATTGTTCTTTTGCGTACGCGTGTCAGTTCAGGACCCTGACCAGTTTGACATATGCAGTCTGATATAGCCACATTTAAAGTTAAAAAAAAAAAAAGAAAAGAAAATAATGCACAAGGGCAAATAAAAAAAAAAGTCTGATCTGAGCAATAAATCTGAAATGAGCACTAAGGCTTGAGGTGTAAACAGAGCCTAATTGGCGTTGCACATGTCAGGTAGTTTCTCATTCTGCTGCAATTTGTCTGCTTAAAGTTGCCATAACTTATATAACATGCCATGCTTGCTCTCCAAAATTACAACACATTTTGCCTTTACTTGCTGGGTTAACAATGTCCGTATACATTAATTTTATATATAAATTTGAACTTAACAGCCAAACAAAAAAAAACACACTCCTTCAGAAGCTCTGCCCCCAAATTCAAATTTCATTTTCACACAGTGCAGATACATGCATAATCCATGTATCTTATGGGAGAATTGCCAAGAAAATGTCTTGTTTTTCACCATATAGCCATGTGGGAGACAATTTGACTCTCTACAGATATCAATGTCAGGGGGAAGCATCAGGTATCTGAGTAGTTTTCCACATACAGAACTCCTAATAGGCCTTTTTTTGGGGACATTTGGTTTGGGGATATTGTTTTTCCACTTAGCATAAAGTAAATACATTTTACAATCTGAAGATGCCACTCTTCTATAAAAATGTGAGGGGGAAAAAATGTCCAAGCTCACAACACTGCCAAATTTGACAGGCTACAGGGCACAAAATATGCCTTTAAGCATAGTTGAGTCACATGTTTGGATAACAGTATGGATAACAGGTATCACACCTTTCAAATTTAAGTGAGATGCATGCACAAAGATTCATGCATACGAGTGCGGAGATATAGTTCATTGAAATGACAAAATAATTTGCAGATTTTGCATGTGCTCATCACTCATGTGTAAGTACTTCTTAAAAAACAAACAGCAATAATCTGAGATGGTAAACCAGGACGATTCTCAGTTTTGGGGTAATTTGACATTGAATGACCCAGTTTTTCAAAATAGTCTTTTCAGTTCCGCATATTACACAGACTTATAATAATAGACCTTAAGTTACTCTACCACAGGGTTGAGATCCACATGCCACACTCTTGAAGAATTGCGTGGGATACAGGTTTGCCCCTTTCTGAACATTTGCAATACATTTCCTTAGATAGATGCCATCTATAAAGCTGTGACATGCTGCAATGGCTGCCACATGCATCCTGCCATCCTCTAGCAGTCTCTCAAAAAAAGGCTTCAAATGAAAGCTTTTATTTTGGTTATGGGTCAATGCGACGGAGCCAGTTGATGAAGGTGCACACCCTTGATAGAACCTGAGATCTACAAGGCCTGTGTACTAGCCACTCCTGCTTTAACTGCATATAGATTTGGTCTGGCTGAATCCAACGGGTGAGTGCAATAATGTCTGCCACATAATGGTGTGAGGCATTGCTAGCATTCTGAATAAATCTAGCATCACACCAAAGAACTGTGCGATCTGCTTCAGTGTTAAGGAGCACTTTTCTATATGTATGTACATGTTTACCTTGACCAAAACCAAGAGTGCCTTAAAGTGAGCAAGGTGGCTGGATGCATCTTGAATAGACTGGTTCTTTGTGGTGGCACACAGAAGAGAGTGGGGGAAATTCGGCTGCATCCTACTGCCTCTTGCTATAAGAATTTTATATTCATTACAAAACTAATTATGGCAACAGAGAAAGTTCAAATGGTGAAAGTTCGCCCTTGGAAAACAAATATTTGACTATTTGGATAATCATTTGATGGGTAGGTATTTGCTTATCAACTTTGGGATACGGCTATTCAGGGGTTTTTTTGTTGGGTTTGGGTTGGGGTTTTTTTGGTTACATCACACTTCAGTTCACTTTAGACGTCAAAAGGAAGACAAAATGGCAAAAATCGTGGCTGTGTGAGAACAAGACAAGACAAAGGCAGTGTGCCAAATATGCCATTTGAAACCTACCACAGTGGCACAAGAAGCCTAAAAAAAATCACCTGAATGCTGTAAGCAGTACACTATTGTTTGATGGCATAAAAAAGTGATACCATACCAGCTGACATACTTAAATCACCTAATGTCTGTTGCCACAATGAAGCTGCTTTTATCCACTGTTGTAATGTTACACATGATAAAAACTAGCCTTTACTTTTCTAGCTGGCTAAAGCAGGTATACCATTTCTGTGCTTCTAATTTGTCTGTTCTGTGTTGTCTGGCATTGTCTCAGATTGGGAGTCTATTATTATGAGCATTTAAATAGGTCTATTGTTTATCAATGATAAGAAAATTTGTCACAAGTTGTTAATTCACAAAAATTTCATGGAAACGTTCTCTTTCAACCAAAACCCCTGGGATTACAAACATACATAAAACACACTAAACTTCTTGGCAAATGTTTTTATTCAATAACAAATAATACAATTAACAATACTGTAGAATAACAAGATCAGTAAAAATTAATTCCTTCAATTACACCGAAAGACACGTTTTGTAGCGCGCTGCCGTCCATCTCAACCGAGAACGGATAAAGGTCTGGCTGGTCCTTCCCGAGTCAAACTCAACACAAGCTCACAAGTTAAACAACATACAACAAAGTGCAAACTTACAATCTTTACTACAATCTATTTTTGAGTGCATTAAACAATACTTTAAAAGGCTGCAATCACCAAATCTTCTTCACTAAAGTTACTCTGTGATGGCTGAAAAGACCGCACCTAAAAGGTGAAACCCACCAGCTTCAATTATCAGCTGTTGATCACTACTGAAGCTCTGGAGCAAAAATAAATAAATAAATAAATGAATAAATAATTGTTATCTGGGACAGCCCCAATATCTGTGTTCAAAAGAGAATGGGAACATGGAAATAGACATTACGCTGATCCTATGATTAAAACCCTCACCAACTGCATGCTGGTTTACAAGCACCAGTTCAGGTATCGCAAAAATACTAGAATCATATGGAAACTGCTATCCTTCAAAAACAAACAATGGAGTGGAAACTTTATCATTCTGAACTGTAGAGTCTACCTTTTTTTACAACTGGACCAGATTGCAATGACCTCGAGATACCACATGACTAGTCTGTATGGCCATGCTGGTTTGTGATCTGAAAACTGTGCTCTCTTCTTTTTTTTTTTTTTTTATTCCAGGTCATCTTTGGCACCAAGGAAAACCAAGTTGGCAGAGGGCCACTGGGCTAGGTGCCCTACTTCCCAAAGCAATATGATAATCACTTCCCTCATACATGGATCAACATGTGCAGATTGGAGTGTTTACTCCAGTGCGAGCAATAGAATGAATAATGTATTACTAGTGCATACTATATACAATGCAAGATCAGGGGTTCTTAATGAACACTGCATTCAGTACTTAGGAAGCACACATCTGAGGGAAGAGCTTCGTCTGCTAAGACCCTGAGCAACACAGGCATCAACAAGTAAGGGATGTGGCTAACCCAATCTGACCTGCTTGTTATCTGTCAGGATAGCCTAAGCATGTGACACCAAGCCAGATCCTGTGTAGCTGAATCATCGGTCCAAAACTTCCTTTATATTCTTGCATGGTGGCATAGTGAATTCACGACCCATGTTTCGCAAAAGAGCACTGCTGCAAGTTGCGCGTTACATTTCAATCCCTCTTGGGTCACTGTCGTTTTGAGGGTTGCTGTCACAGCTATTTTAGAACCTGTCAGCAGTGCATACAAAGCTGACAGAGACCAAGCAAGACTCCTTTTTGGTTGCTACTAAAGCCAAAATTCAGCATTGCAATTCATCTTCTGGCCAATATCCTCCTTTAAACTTTTTTTTTTTTTTTAAACTCCAGGAGTGGTCATTAGGGTGAACGGCAGCACGAGTTAAGAATGAGACATGAGTAACGCTAAAAAGTGCAAATAATGAAACTAGTACTACCGACTAGGAAAACGATGTCACAGGCACCAAGGAATCCCATGACATTGTCCGGAAAACATGCTAGAACATGAACATGAGAAACATGCACTCACATCAGCAGAAGAGAACGTAAGATAGCTATGGATAGCTTCGGAGGAAACGTTTGGAGGCTCGGACTGTAGCAACAAGGTGCTACTAACCACAGAGCTCCATATGGTGTACAAATGGTCTGACATTTTTATGAATCAAGATCAAAAATGGAAGGATGACAAAATTCATTCAGTGGTTCATTTTCAGTAACAATTTTATCTTGTGCCGGACCATAGTGGATCTGGAGCCCACAACATGAGAGCAGTCGAATTCAACAGAATGGCAGGAGAATGGTAGCAGGCTGAATAACTTGTTGCAAATACTGCATCACAAACTATATAATGAATTTGTTGGTAGGTCTCATGGACTTGTACTAAGTCTAGACACAGGAATCAGAGCCGTATATAGAGAGAGAGTGCCGCCAACTCGGCGCCATGTTGTAACCCACCTCCATATATGGCTCTGAGTTTGTAGTGACATCTGGTGGTCCATGCCAGCAACTACACTCTGATGTCAGGACCCACAGTGGTGGCAAGTAAAAAAGTAATATTAATGTATATATATATATATATATAATATTATACTATAGTAATATTCATAGCCATATATAGAGATTGTCCGGCAATTTTGGTGTATGATAGGTCACAACATCGTGCCCATGAAACACGTGATGACCTCTGGGCCGATCAGAAGGCAGAACCGTTAAAACCCAATTGGCCGCACTCTCTCTATATACAGCTCTGACAGGAATCAGAGCCATATATATATATAGAGAGAGAGAGTTCGGCCAACTCAAACAGTGGGCGCCATGTTGAAACCCATCATCTCCATATATGAGTTTGTAGCGACATCTTGTAGGTCCATGATAGCAACTACACTCTGACGTCAGGACCCACAGCGATGGCAAGTAAAAAAAGTAATGTTAACGTATATTAATATTAATGTATATATATATATAAAATACTATATTATAGTAATATTCATAGTCGTATATAGAGATTGTCCAACAATTTTGGTGGATGATGGGTTACAACATGGCGCCCATGGAACACGTGATGACCTCTGGGCCAATCAGAGGGCAGAACCGTTAAAACCCAGTTGGCCGCACTCTCCATGTCTACGGCTCTGACAGGAATCGATTCGCACTGCCCCTAGCGGTTAGTTCGGGTAAGACAGAAGCTACACGCTCAGACTGAGGGGGCGTGACACCTACACAAGCTACTGTACAAAACAAACCAGCGAGCAAACCTGTACCAACACGCACGTTTTTCAGTCGAAAATAGGTTTAAACACACAGGCAGCGCTCTATCCGCTGCTCAGTGCCACCCAAAATCTGTTACGAAACACTTTGGCTTCAGTTCTACGTGTGCAAGCAGAAGCTACCGGCATGGAGCTCAGCATGGGGGAGGGGAGAGGCTGTCCGGCCCTCTTTTCCTCTCCTTAAACTTTGAACAAGTATTAGTCGCCATCTTAAAACAAACGCACGTCGCTTACAACTGTGGTCTATAAAGGCACACAACTGACCACGGCGTGTTCTCGATAAACAAACGCTGACTTTTTTTTTTTTTTTAGCCATTTCGCGAAAAGACTGTTCAGGTTTAAAGTGGAAATGTTGGTCTTTATGTGCGGTTTTCTCTACACGACATACACGGACAACAGTACCAGTCCGGCATGTTTCAAGTACCGTTTTAGACCGCATAAGCGTTTACTCACCTTCTTTTTGGTGTAGTGCTTGTCTCGACCTGAACCCGACTGGTTCCCATTAGGACAGCTTTCTTTACCAGGCTCTAGCAGGGAATCCACTACTTGGGTGTCAAACCCGTTGATCGTTCCGGGAGATTTCTTTCTCGTTATGACTCCTCCGCCTGTCTTCGCTGAGAAATGTTCGCTGTGTTTAATGCAGTAGTTTCCTCCGTGCAGGTTGTTCCCGGAGCCGGTCCCTCTCACACCGACCGGGTTCTTCTCGAGAAGGCGCTTCGAAGTCATTTTCAAACAGGCCAAGTGCATCTAAAGAAGGAGAAGACGTCGACAGATTTTTTTTTTTTTTTTACAACCTAACAAGGAAAAGCTACATTTAAAACGACTGTCCTGACTACAAAGGGCAGATATTTCGACGGAGACACTAAATTGCTCTACGTGTCTAAAACGTGCCAAAAAATTCGGCCGGTAAAAGAATAGCTGGAACGATTGTTTTGCTTTTTCTCCCTGCCCGAAACAACGCCACGCCCACTCTCCACTGCGCGTGCAGCCGGGAGAGATTTCAAACAGCCCCGCCTCCCATTGATTCCGATTGGCTTTCGGCGCAGATAAACAGTCTGTTTTGGCACGCGGCCACTGAACAGCGAACGCTGATTGGACGGTTTGGAAAATGTCACTCTGCTTCTTTTCAAGCAAGTGATGGGGGTGTGTCTCTCTGATTTTTGCCGGCCGGTGCTTTGCTGAGAGAGGGAACAAGCCCCAACACAAACTCTCTACAGCGTGCAGAAGCTTACATATTAAACAACACACACACATACACAAAAGTTTCTTTCCAATGCACTTTGCACATCAGATACACAATGCCGTAGTATAAGCAGTTCCTTCACAACAATATTTTTGAAGTGGTCTAGATCTATTATATTACACAATCCTTTGCAAATCCTCAAAACACAAACTACCAGTCAAAAGTCTGGACTTCTCATTCAATGGTTTTCTTTCTTATTTTTTATTTTATTTTTTTACATTGTAGACATTATGCAATAAACAAAAAAGTGTTAAACAAACCAGAATATGTTCTATATTTTAGATTCTATAAAAAAAAAAGTAGCCTCCCTTTTGCTTTGATGACAGTTTCGCACACTCTTAGCATTCTCTCAGTCCGATTCATCAGCTATTCACCTGGAATGGTTTTCAGCAGTTGCTGAGCACATGCTGACTGCTTTGTCTTCACTCTGTCATCAAAGCAAAAGGTGGCTACTTTGAAGAATCTAAAATATAAACCATATTCTGGTTTGTTTAACACTATTTTGTTTATTGCATAATTCCATATGTGTTCCTTCATCATTTTGATGTCTTCAGTATTAATCTACAATGTAGAAAAT
>JAOVYU010000024.1:14557289-14567790 GCA_025674565.1 Synodontis membranacea
CCCAGGGACATTGCCCCCTAGTGGCCAGACAGAGAGTTTTAAATATCTAATATCTATCTATCTATCTATCTATCTATACACTTTTCTTTTCAATAAAATTATATCATGACAGAGTGAAATCTTTTCCATCAGTTAATTAATAAAGTGAAAATTAAAAAAAATTCTAGAATCATAAGAATCATCTAGACTCGTATCAAGCATTTTTTCTCTTTTAATGTTGTTAATTATGGCCTAGAGCTCAAAAAAAGTTTAAAGAATGCATCTCAAATTACTAGAATATTTCATTCTTCATAAGTTTGAGTATGTTACTATTCAAACAGTATAAATACTTTGTATCTCTCTGTCTAGCTCAGAACATGCAACCGCAATCAAGCCACAGAAGGTCACTGCTGAAAAGGCTGCCTGTTCACAGAGTGCTGTATTGAAGCATCTTAATGGAATTTTTGACTGAAAGGGAAAAGTGTGGTAGGAAAATAAGCACAATCAACTGGGATGACTGCAGCATTGAGAGGATTGTCAAGAAAAGTCGAATCAAGAACAAAGAAGTCTTGAAAAAAAGGATTGAAATATATCCCTTTACTTGCAATGTGTAATGAATATGGAATATATGTTTTCCTATTTGAATTAAATTAAGTCATCATGGACATGAATGTAATGGCGATTATATATATATATATAAACATTAAGAAAGTATTCAGACCCCATTATTTTTCCAATTTTGTTATGTTGCAGCATTTTCCAATTTTGTTACTTTTTTTCCTCATTAATCTACACTCACACTATTATAAAGAGGAACTAGAGAAGAAATATGCATAGGCACAGGCAGTCATCCAAGCCAGGCAGAATGATGATGACATTGTCTTTGAAGGCAGGAGGTGAAGTGACAATCCTATCCTTGTTGTCAGCAGCTTGAGAAAACACATTGTCAGTGTAGAATTGGGTGGGGCAAACCACGGAACAAACATTGCCCCGTCAGCCTCTAAAGGGAGCTCCGGAGTGAAGGCCTCCCTATTGGCCACTGGAGGGAGCTCTGGAGTGCAGGCTGTCTTCTTGGCCTTCAGGGGGAGCTCTGGAGCACAGGCCACATTATCACCCACTGGAGAGAGCTCTGGAGCACGGGCTGCCCTGTTGGCACATAGCTCCTCTGTGCTCTCTGCCTCCACCACACCAAAAAAATTAAATGGGAAGTTTTCTCCAGATTGGCCCATAGAGCTGCCCAGTCACGTCCCAAAAGTCCCTAGGGTTACTGATACATGGGTACATGGGTGAGTAGGTATTCAGCCCATTGTCAAGGGTCATGCCAGCAGGTCACCTATCTCACATATAAGGTATGTCAGTTTTTGACAGGGTTGGGATAGAGTTAACCCTAACCCTAACCCTTGGGTTAACCCTAACCCTAACCCATGTTACAGGCTTTAACCTATTAAAAATAAGTGCAGAATTGGACTGGTGAAGCAAACTGACATTTTGTGGCAGATACAGGATATGAACTGATGTCAGTAAACGTCAGACATTTAGCTAGGATGAAAAATGGTTAAAAAGCAGGGTTAAAATGCAGAAACTTAGATAAAAGCTTATCTTGTGTGCAGTTACTCCCAAACCATAGCCTTTCATTTTTTTTTTATTTTACTTTAGAATATGAGTAAAGGCCTCATATTTTTTGTTTTACTAATTTTGTCATTTTTCTTCAACAACAAGCATCATTATGCCTCAAATTCAGAAAATATGAATTAATTAATTAAATGAACTCAAATGTTTTCTCTATTACACTGTCTACACTAAGCTGTGTATTACTAGTGGGTGGATACAGACTGTCCCCAATCATGAGGTCTTCATATGCCGACTGCACGATTGGCCCCAGCTACAATCCATGTATCTCTATATTAATGAAATGTAAACTATAATATATCACAAGCCATACAAACACTCTTCATGCATTTATATTATTTAAGTCATCGTTACAATTTAAATACAAAGTAGTGGCAGAATTCACTATAACAGCCATACCGACGCTAGACACGCAACATCAAATGTAACCCTTTCATTTCTATATTATGCATTTGTCTTAATTAAAGTCAGACACTTCATACTTACTTAAAATGCACTCAGAAAGCACCTGACTGAGGCTACATAAACAAGCCAACCAAATCCAGTGAATTGTTTTTGAAGCATGTGACGCCTACCTGCTAGCTCTAAGTGCAGCAAAACCTCAGCAAATTGACTCCTCACAACACCTTCAACTAGAACTTTTCCTTCATCTACATGTCATAGATGGAAGCTTTAAACAAAATATGCCTTATCTTTTCTTTCCTTTGTAGCTGCCTGAGAGATGACAGAGGCCGTTTTGGGTCCATTATATACGGAATAGCCATGAAAACGGAATGGACCAGTCAAAAGAATTTAACATATAGAACCCTTAACAACATATCTTCGGTTTTAGAGCTGGCATGGTGGTGCAGTGGTTAGCACTGTTGCCTCACTGCAAGATTGGTTTCGATCAATCAAAGTGCCTTTCTGGGTGGAGTTTGCATGATCTTCCTGTGCCTGCATGGGTTTCCTTCCAATCACTGAGATGCACAAGTTAGTATGCAGGTCCCAAGCCAGGATAAATTGGAAGGGTTGCATTAGGAAGGCCCTCTGACTGAAAACCCGTGCCAAATCGGACATGCGGACGATGGATGTTCCTCTGTGGCAATCCCAAATTGGAGCAGCCGAAAGAACAACATATCTTCAATTTCACATTACAATTTAAAATCAGTGGCCTATGATGTTGCCGAATTGAGTGAATTGTTTCTAGAATATCGCTATACTCAAAAACGGCAGTGCGCTACTTGGCGCAGAGGATTCTGGGAAAGGTGAGTCAGCCCATTCAACCAACTAGGTCAAGCACAAGTCTCCTCACAGTTGCACTGTGTAGTAGTTTGGTGCTCATGAAAGGCATGCTCAATCCGGTGAAGTCCATGTAATCTTGTCTGCAATCCTACGACCCTACATGTTGGATCAAATCACTTTCACAATGCTCCATACCATCTCAAAGACCACCTCCCTTCATCACTACTATCATTAATAGCTCCATAATATCTGGTTATGTACCAAGTGCATTCAAGACAAAGGTTATTCCCATTCTAAAGAAACCAACTCTGGATCCTTCAGACATCAGCAACTACCGACTGGTATCAATTCTCTCTTTTCCTTTTAAAATCCTTAAATGTACCTTCTATAATAAATCACCTTTCTACCTCTGAAAAGCTCCATCACTAAGAAGCTCCATGCTGCTAGATCATCCAAATTGTCATCAGTCCTCATTCTCCTTCACCTTTCAGCATCATGCGACAGAGTCAACTACATCTTCAGTCTTACTACAAACATTCATTCATTCATTCATTCATTCATGTTGGGGTTAGAGTACCAACAGTGTGAGGGCAGCCCAGACATCTCTATCTCAGATAGATTCTATGTCCTTCTGGGGTACCCAAAACATTCCTAAGCCAAATGTAAGAAATGATTCCGGGTCCTGAGACTTCCTTAGGCTATTCTAATCAGAATCCTATTATTTTGAAAATAGTTCTCTTAGTACTCTGTATTTGTGTGTTTACCTTGGGGAAGCTGGGTATGTGGAAAGGCTCCATGGTTTTTCTGTTAACAGTGCTGTTGGATGCGTCTGATATATTTTCCTCCTCTGATCGTTCCTGCCTCATTTCTCTCTTCAGTTTTCGCACCTTCCTCACAGAAGCATACTCGGCCATCACTTCTGGTTGCTCTGCCTTATTCAGTCCTCTACTCTCCACTCCTTCATCTCCTGCTCCTTGTCTGTCCTCAGTAATTGCTTGGCTTTGTACTGAATTTCCAAGTGAAGCTGGAGGAGGAGCTCTCCACACACCAACGCGTTCATATAGTCCTTCGTCCTCTTGGAAGAGATGGTCATGCTCCTCACTCTCAGTGCCCGTGGAGATGCGGGGCAGCTGGCAGCTAGAGGTTGGAGGGTGGAAGTCAGAGGCTGAGCGGTGACTTTGCAGCAACAATAGGTCCATGCTGGCTGGTCGATCCTTTGGGGCACCTATCAATAATACAGATCTGTTATTTACTAAAGCAGTGGATGTGTCATTGTACTCAATCTGTAATTTAGCACATGTTCCTCATCTTACACTTCAGCAGTGTCCATTTCACCAATAATTCCAGAGGCATGTTCATCCACTATGTACATATATACAAATATGAGGATCATAAAATTATCTAGCTCTTCAATTGAAATATGGATCACAGATTACTTGATTTATGATGTGACTCTGGCAAGGACAAGGTGCCTCATTTATAAAACTTTGTATGTACTCAAGAGTGAAAGTACATGCACAAAAACCAGGAAATTATGTGCACACAATTTACAAAACCTTTATAAATAAATGTAAACCTGCATGCCAATTAGTTTCCAAGAGAAAGGCTCTCAGAAACTGAAACCAGTCATCATGGCAATGAAACCTTTGTTGTCTAAAAACACGTTCTCGCTTTATTTTTCAGTTCGTGTGAACTTTCAATACCAAAATTGCCTCTGGGCCATAGACAATGCAGAATTCTCTACCTTATTTATATCATTCATGAATGTGAGAAATTATTTACTGTGGCTGTTTATAAGGTAATATGTGAGAGTAATTTGCATATTGAACTGTAATTCTGCACCTATCCATAGGGCTTCACTAATTCCGGCTGTTTTTAAAATGTTGCGGCTGGCTCAACAATCGGGAAAGTTTATATACAAACAATTTTCCACCTAATCTTTATAAATTCTGAGGTTTTTTGTATTGGGAAGTTCCATATGTGCATTTCAGGCCAATTTTGCATGCACACACTCTATAAACAAGACCCCCGGACAGGTTAGTTTTACTGACAGCTTAGTGACATGTCAGCCTTAGCAAGCACATGGACTATGGGAGCATATATATCTGAGAATGTGTTTTAATGAGGATCAGTGTGTGTTTGTATATGTCAGAGGTATACATAAGGACACTTAATAATCTGGATTTACTGAATTTTTACATTTGAAAAGAAACCAATGAAATTCTGTGTTTCCTAAAAAGTAGCACATACTTTGACACCAACATTGTAATTACTGATGAATTGGAATTGCTAACCTTCATATACTGCACTTCATACAATCCATTAACAGTACATCTTTTGCTCCTATTATATGTGGTTGATTATGAGATAATTCAGTATGTGTGAGGTTCAAAGACAAGCCTTGGAGCTTCTAGAAACCTTAAATTGTTGACACATTTTCTGTCTTGTTTTTCAGTAATGGCCAGAGATGCAAACAGATGAGAACATTGTCATGAGGGTCCAGGGGCAAATGATATTTGCTTTACATGCCTGTTTTGAGTTATTACAAGTGTGGCACAAGGTTAAAGGGCTTTATTTGAGTGGTGAGGTACAGAGTTGTGCTTCCCAGCAGAGAAGTGCCAGACACAGATTTACACTTCCTCCTCCTTTAATCTTCAGAGTTATATAGGTTGGGTTGGTCAGGAATGAGATTGTTATGGTAAGAATATAAGGGTCAGAGCAAGTCATACCTCCTACACCCCTTTCACATATAAAAGCTGCTAGTGTGTAGGTAAAAACAATACAGAATACACAACAAATTTTAATTTCAATAAAGATCACCAGAGTCTTACTTCCCTCCATCACAGACATTGATCACATATTGCATCCACAAAATCACAAGCATTCAGGCCCTCACTGCCAGACTGTGCAACAGTTTCTTCCCTTAAGCCATCAGGCTCCTAAAACACATACACTTTTAAAGGTGGTCTTTACACAACCTTTGAACCTTTTTTGCACTAAAATATATTCTTTATATGGTGCTATAATCCAGTCAATGATTACATTTACTTTTTTGCACAAAAATCTTTCCACTACTTTCTGCACCTCATCAGGACTGAGTTCTGGTTACCCCTGGACTATCTGTCTCATAATCTAAATGTCTTCGTTGCACTGTCATGAGATGTTTGTCTTTAATGTTTTATGTAGTCCGGTGTGTAACGGCCACTACAGCGTTATATACCACTGCATGTATGCATGTATGTCTGTTGCCCTTTTAAGGTGCGCTGCCCCTCCCCCAGTGTGCGTCACAGGTGTCTTTATGTTGCATACGTGCATACTTTCTGTCTTACTAGTCTTTTATGTAGCACCGTGGTCATAGGGAATGTTGTTTCATCTCAATATGTACTGTACCACCTGTATATAGTTGAAATGACAATAAAGCTCACTTGACTTGACTTCCACTGAGTGTTCTATAATAGTAAAGTACCAGGTGTGTATTTCTACCTGACTGTATATAACAGGATGCTACAGAACATGAACCCCTGTGAGATGGGTAAAACATGCAAGATATATTCTGCAAATGTTTTCTTTCCTTGTTGTTTTATATTACTTTTTTCATGGTTTAACAATGAGGCAGTATGTGTATTCGGATCATGTAGATGCCAGTAGTTCCATCACAGTATCACTGCATCGACATTTACATGCAGTGTTTCCCACATTTAGACTTGACTTAAGTGGGTAGGACTTTAATTTGGCAATCCATTTTAGCAAACAAGTATGAAGTAAGAGAATGTTCTGTGAACGATAGATAAACTATGATGAACACAATGTACCGTAACACCAAAATGAACCATGTTGTGCTGGAATGATTAGCCAAATAGCCGACCACATGAATGGAGAGCTTTGACCTTGACAACATGCATTTTCCCCCTAGTCTGTTTAACTAATTATTATAAAAGGGCATTAATGGTCCATGTATATTTGTTCATTCTATTTTTGCAGACTCAAAAATGAAAAGATAAAAAATGGAGTTGATTTAAATCTGCATGAGTGGAGCAGATTCCAATGTGATCCAAAATCACATACAGCAGACCATTTTTGTGCCGGTGTTCCACCTTTTTCGATATCTGCTGTTTAACAATTGGGTTTAAAGCAGCAGTCGATAGGATTTAAGGTTAATTTTAAGATTCAGTGGATTCAGTGTTAACTTTGAGCTTTAAGTCTTATGGTTACAGTTAGTTATAGAGAATATGGCTAATATTAAGCTTGAGAACTGGAGAAGCTTATACTATCTCTCTCTCTCTCTCTCCTGGCGTTTGTCCTGTCTTTTACAGGGTCCGCTTTACATGTTTGATTTGGCAGAGCTTTTTACTCCGGATGCCCTTCCTGACGCAACCCTTCGTACAGCATCCGGTATTCTCTGGATGTCTCCCACCCAAGTACTAACCAGGCCCGCCCCTGCTTAGCTTCCGAGAACAGGTGAGATCAGGCACTCCCAGGGCAGCATGGCTGCTGGAGAAGCTTATACTCTATATACATATAATAACCAAGGTTTGGAAGGGTTACTTTAAAAATGTATTCTGATTCAATTACTAATTACCTGCTAAACATGTATTTATTTTATTTTAACCTAATCTGATTACCACAAAATTACAGTGATGTAACTGATTACTTTCCATTACTTTTGGATTACTTCAATACCAAATATGTGGACGATGACAGCATTTTCACAGCTGGAAGTCATAACTAGCATTTCTATGTGATGGTGTTCCCCCTTTCCCCTTTGCTTTAAAAACAAAATAAAGGTGATAGTTCAACCCAGTGAACATATTTTTTTCACCAGAGGCCACAATAACGAACTGGTGACTGTAAGATTAGCTATGATTTCACCTGAAACCAGAGTGGTGATGCGAGACTTGTGAAGTGTTGTAATGTGTGCACATGTGCATGTAGTATATCATTCTAATTTAATGCTCCAAATACCAATTATTACAATGACCAATTATTACAAAATACCAATTATTCAATTAGTTGTATTTTTTTTTAAATATATTATATACAAAAAATTTAATTAAAATATTTATTTGCCGCGTTTTAATCAGCACTACTACAGAACTTTTTCTTAAATACGTTTAATTAAATAGCAGTTCACAAATTACCACATTAATGACATTTATCAGTTACAATGAGAATATTTTCATGTCAACCAAATGAGACACTCAGACTAATCTGGGGTGACGGTATGCATTGTTTACTGTTATCTCTTCTTTAATCACTTACCGCACTTTTTGTAACTGGGTCTGTATTTCAAGTCAGGATTTGTTCACATTTTGAAAAGACAAGTACAAAATAAAGATAAAATAATTATTTCACTCAGTGAAACTCTCCGATGCTAAATTCATTTTGCTTGCTGTGTGTGCCAACGAGACGACTCATTTTCAGCGTGTGGAATCGACTTCAAAAATTTGCAACTGACTTTTAGTTTTCAATGAGGAGATTAGTGAATCGACTCCTCTTTGGATAGAGCAGGATGGAGACTTGGTGACTAGACGCACAAAACATACATATAGTATATTGTGTAAGCTAAGAATATACACTATATGGACAAAAGTTTGTAAACACCTGACCATCAAATCTATATATGGCTCTTCCTCAAACTGTTGCCACTAATTTGGAATAACACAAGGATGTCTAGGATGACATTGCATGATGTGGCATTACAAAATCCCTTCACAGGAACTAGCGGGCCCAAATCAATTCCCATGCACATAAAGTGAGCTCCATGGAGACAATGCCGACTGCACCCCAGACCTCTACACCCAACATCAGTGCCTGACCTCACTAATGTACTTGTAGATGAATGAGTAAAAATCTCCACAGCCACGCTCCAAAATCTAATGGAAAGCCTTCCCAGAGGAGTGGAGGGGAAGAGTACCTTTCAGACAACTTGGTCAATGCTTCCTTTATTTATTTATGTCCGGGTACACAAACACATAACTAACATCTCATCTATTTCAACTGGGAACAGTTTGAAGAGAACCAAAGTATCCCTAGAGAGGAGCACATCTATTTGACTGCTCGCCACCGAGAGACGCTGGCTCATGTACAAATGACTTGACTTCAGGTCATTTTGACGCTCTTGCCGCGTTTGGTCTGAACATGTAAAACTGTACTGAAAATGCTTGCATCCATTCTTGTCTTCTAAAGTCTAAAGTGAAAAAATATAGAAAAGTGTAGAAAAATATCTTCTCAAGTGTTGGTCAAATGATCACTGAGCTAGGGCAGTTTTCTATTTATATGCAAACATCTACTGTATGTCGCATCCTATTGGCTGATCGAGCTGGAGCATATCTTAACCAATCACAAATGCATGTTAGAACACACCCACTTACACACCTACTTACAAAATAGGATGCACACACAGAGAGACCCTACTACAACTCAGAAATAACCAGAGGAATACAATTGACACATAGTGCACTGTTTTGTATTATATAATGGAGATGACACGCATCAACAAGGATAGGTCTCAAGAGGTTCGTCTCATGCGGGCAAATGGAAAATCAACAGAGGAGATCCAGCAACATTTTGCAAACCTGGGCATCAAAGTTACACGGAGAGCACTACAATATCACTTCAAAGAGCGAAAACCTGGTCGTCCACGTCCAAGGAAACTTGATGAGTAAGTAGAGCAAAAAACACACAGAACAATTTATTAACAGATAAGCATAAATAAATAAAAGGCTCAATTTGTTCCTTTATGCAGTCTACAAAATAAGATCTTAATAACTAAACAAACGAACAAACAAATAAATAAATAATTTATATTTTTTAAAAATATGGTTTTTAGTCTTTCACTTCCACAGTAACCTTATGGTTGTCATTGATGACCTGACAAAAGCTAATGATGAGATGAGTTCCCAAGATGTAAAGCAGAAGATTGAAGCTGATTTTGGAGTTCAACTCAGCCTGCCCACTGTGCGTCGTGCCCGCAGCAAACTTGGGTGGAAATACGTGAAGAATCGCTTCACACCAATGGTAAAAGACCGTAACAAGGATGCAAGGCTACGGCAAGCACTTGAGTGGCTTGAGTCTGGGGAAATATGGAACAATGTGTTGTTCACAGATACAACATCTGTGTCTCTGGAACACTATGCCAGGCCTAGTTTTAAAAGGAAGCGCCATTCTGTTGCCAAACCAATGCCCAAACGTCCCCTTAAACTTCATGTCTGGGGGATGATTTCCCAACATGGTGCTGGACCATTGGTAATTTTTGAGGGAGTCATGGATAGACAGTATTTTGAGAACGGCATCATCAAAGCTGCTGCTGCTCCATACATAATGAAACACTTTGGGTCAAATCATCGTTTCTTGCAGGACAATGACCCAAGGCACATTGCTTCAGCTGCTTGCATATCTTCGATGGGAATCAACTGGGTGAAGACTCCACCAGAATCACCAGATTTGAATCCCATTGAGCTTGTTTGGCACATGATGAAAGACTTCATCCGCAAGGTAGCTAAGGCAGGCACAAAGCAGGAGCTTGTCAAAGCTATAACGTACTTTTGGAAGAGGAGACTGACCCAAGATATCTGCAACAGATTGATTACAGGTCTAAATAGAGTAATACGTCTGATTACTCTATTTAAAAACAAAGGTGGGCAGAGTGGAAAATGAAGGAAAAATTTAT
>JAOVYU010000024.1:14577660-14602934 GCA_025674565.1 Synodontis membranacea
CGCGCTGTATCATTTTCACTGTCTCGATCAACTTTTTAATGAATATACTGTATTTGAAAAACTGCGATAGAGTGAAGACGCGAAAGTCGAAGCGCGATGTGCCGAGGGACGACTGAACTTACATATGTGATAAGTAATTATTTAAGAAAACTTTGATACTTTAATAAAGGTGTCATGTCTCTCCTGTGTGTGTTTGAGAGAGTGGGGGTGTGTCTTTTTTCTGGACGCAGATGCAGGAAAACACAGCAAAAACGGACATGAGACTTAATGACTTTATCTAAATGAAACACGGGTATAAAACAGGGGCAGAAAACTGGAAACCTGAAACAAGGGTGTGAAATCAGGCTGAATCACGAACACAAAAAGCCGGCAGAAGACGCAAGGCATAACAATAGTCCAACATAAATACGGCTGATATGCTTCACTTAGTCCTTAAGGCAAAATAGTTCAAAGTCCCACTGGAAAACACCGGAAAATAGCCCCACGTGAAAAGTCCGCGACAGAGATCAAACATAGATATCGACTTTAAAAGAGGCATGGACACACGCCTCGGCATGAAGCGTTAAAGTCTTTCCAATCACCACCGATTCAGTCCAGGTGAATTAGCTCCGATACATACATTCCACAGGTGGGTGTGGCACACGCTCCAGGTTGCCATGTTGACAGATTTTGCGCGCTCTGTTCCGATACGTACATTCCACAGGTGGGCGTGGTGCGCTCTGCGCTGACATGACAAAATGTTTATGTATCCGTCATATGTTATTATATGTACTACTATATATGTGTCAATTGTTTATAAAACATTTGTCAGAACACGTCTTTTACCCTTTTTATTGTTTGAGGTCCTTTTTCAGATAAACTTTTAGCGGTATTTATCAGTTCTGTTGCGGCGTGCCAGTGTTTTATAAATACTACATTTTTTTCCCTTCCACTGGGTTATCAGCTAGTCTATATATATAAAAAATTATTTTTGCTTGTGACATAAACATTACATATGACTGGAAACAGCATGACTGCCACTTATACCTCATCTAATCTAATCTAATTCTATTCTATATTTATAAATACTGCACTTTATTTTTTTCCCTTGCTCTCAGTGAGTGGAGCCACTGGGTAATCAACTAGTTACATATATGTATGTATATTCTCAAAAAAATGGGAAAGAATTTCACTCTCATAACTACAACAATTAGTGTCCTCAGTTCCCAAAAGAAACTGAAAATTAAATAAAATAAAAATAATTCTATATTATATCTATTTGTGACTGCTAATAGACATTGCAGGATGAACCCTGAAGTTTATATATCTATACTTTCTGTTCAGATTCAATCAAATGTTGCAAAACTGATAGGATGGCACTTCACAGTACAGATGGACAATGAACCAAAACATACATTGAAAGACACCAACAGCTTCTTAAGCAAAGAATTGGAATGGCCATAAATGCAATAGCCAGTCAGTCTGCCCAATTGAAAATACTTTTCACATAGACAAAACTGAAGGCAGAAAGACCAAGAAACAAGCATCAACTGAAGTGGGTGGCTGTAAACGCATGGCAAAGCATACCAAGAGAGAAAACTGCATTTGGTGATGAAGAAAGGTTCCAGGCCTCAGGAAGTCTTTGAATGCAAAGGATTTACATCAAGGTTTTAAAAAGGATTAGTTGTTCCATTACTTTTGAGCCTGTAAAAATCGGAGGGACTATGTAAAAAATGGCTGTAATTCCAAAATGGTAATTTTTTTTGGTTAAGCCCCCTGAACTAAACCTGAACGTCTACACTTCATGATCTTCATTTCAAATCCATTGTGCTGGTGTACAGAAGCAAAATTAGAAAAATTGTGTCATTAACATAAATACTTACGGACCTGACTATGTGAGCCACAAAATGCATATATTTGGGTGAGGATAATCAACTATAAAACATATTACAATGTTCAAAGCAGTAAAATTTGGCCAATACTCTGTCCAAATTTAAAGGCAGCGTAATGTACTTTATCTAAAGGCAGTCTCTCAGTTCTGCTCACTAAATGAGAGCTCCATGAAAGAGACATGTCAACTCAAGTAAGGAATCATTTTATGATGCAATAAGCATATCACAAAATAAACAAATGCATGGGTCACCAGATGAAGAAAGCTCGTAAAAACAAGTCCAAGTTCAAGGCCACGTTAATTGTTTTCTTTGATATTAAGGATGTAATTATGGAAAACCTATGAACAAAAACTATTACAAAAAGGTGTTGATTAAATGTCAGCTAATACAGGAGCAAAATATAAACAAATGGGAGCAAAAGTAGCTTATTTTACCATCAACTAAGCTAACAGGTAAATTATCACCACTGATGGACTACACTCTTCTTTCTTTGTGAAAAAATGGGCGAAATACTGTCACACTCTCTTTTTCTCTCTTCTTTTTGTTTCTTTCTTTTTGTTTTAGGAAGCCATTTTTATTTTCTAAGATGAGACAAGATGCTCTACTGGCACTTCTCACTTGCAATTCACTGCTAACAGGCAAAGGACCATTTGCATATGGTTTGTTGCAGGAATGAATGATTTGATGTAAATGGGGGTGTTGGGGAATAAAGAGGCTTTCTAGACGTTTACTTTTTTGCCAAAAACAAGAAAAGAAAACTAAACACATTTGTTCTAATTATTTAGTTAAAGCATCCCTGTCAGTCACAGGCCCTTAGAATAATCTTAATCCCCTTTCCCCCAATATGATGCCTCTGTTCAAGGAGCAAGGCAAGCAAATTTTCCATTTTTTTTTCTCACACAACACACAACCAGCCATTTCTATTACGACAGTCATCACTTGTATACTCTTTCCTTCTGTTTTGTCCAAGTGCTTTATAAATTTCAATTGTGTATATACTAGTCAGATACCTAGATTATCCTGCTACCATGTGCGCTATTATGTGCAATAGGTTAACGTCCACGGTGTAGGATTTACAGAGCTCTATGATTAGTAATATTCAGAACTCTTCTATGTTTAGCTAATTGTTCTATGGTCTGCAAACTATATATGGTCCTGTTATACCTCTGGACCGGGGTGCCTTTAATTGAAATAAATTAATTCAGAGAGGGGTGCCAATAATTTTGGCACATGTGGTTTTGTTGAAAATAATCATTTCTTGATGAAGGATGTGTTTTTCTCTGAATAAATATATTTCATTTAAAGGTTGGATTTTTCTCATTTTTTTCAGTGTGAAATTAATTTACTTAAGCAAAAGGTGAATTTTATTCTAACCCTAATCTTTACAAGTGGTGTGAATAATTATGGCACTGTATAGTGTATCACGAAGCAACACAGGAAATTTATTTCTGTTCTTTCCATATGGTTTGATGGTAATCGTACTATCAGGTGGGAACACTGTGCTTTACATAAACATTCATTAACTGACCGAAAACCTGCCCTTAGCTTGCTATAATAACTGGGTTTCATATGAACGTGTTTTTCGTTTCCTTATGGGTACTGAATTATTTCTTTAATTAATAAACATGACATATACATGTATCAATAAATGTCAGATTTCAGCATACAATGCACGTCTACTTGCAAAGTTTCATATTTTACATCCCAATAACTATCCTGTAGATGTTTGTTCTGGGCTTGGTAATCATTTTCTAACATTGTAAACGCTGCCTGGCTTTATTAAGCAACTATGACACTCCTGCTCAAGGACATGTGCCTCACCATCTGTCAATTACATCACATCTAAAAAGGCTGTCCTTATGAGGATTGGCAATATGTGAACAACAAGAGAAGTTCTAGCTCTGTGAAGCAGGCTTTTAGGCAGAGAATACAGATGGTTGATCAAAAGTACTTATTCCAGTGCTGATGACAAGAGATTACAGAACACAACAGCCTGTGGCAGAGAGATCTGGGAGAGGTCTGAAAACTAATGCAGAGCTTTCACTGCTTCTGCTTGAGATAATTATTGTTATATGGTTCCGGGATAATTTGTCTTTCACCGAAGTGGAAAAATCATTAAAAAAAAAAAAAAAAAATACACTTAGCTGTGAGTGAGAGTGTTGGAGGAAGGGAAGGGATTAAAGGGAGGGGGTGGATTCCTTCTGTGGATCTATCATAAATTAGCAAGATTATTAATCTATGGCCCAACATTCAGTTAAAAAAGACAAACAAACGAACCTAACAAACAAACAAACACGAACTTTTAATAAACACTGAACCCTTAACGCTCTGATACCCTTAAAATGACAGGTTTTGAGAGTACCTATTAGCAGAAACGGAGTATACATTCCATAATATATTTATGATATTTGTAAGTATGTTTTCATAAGCATGGATATATATTTTTAATGTGAAGCTGAATCCTACATAGAGGACTTTTAAGGGTTCTTCACTTTGTCTCTCTGGAGGGACCAGGCATGCCAGAACAACCTCATAGCCAAGTAGATCTGTACGTGTTCCAGTAGAAGCTCGTTGGTTCAAAGAATTAAGAAGTAACATGAGCACGATATGATTCCGGCTCATTACATTTGTGTCATTTGGCAGACGCCCTTATCCAGAGCGACTTACATATATCACATTTATACAACCGAGCAGTTGAGGGTTAGGGGCTTTGCTCAAATGCCTAGCAG
Organism: Synodontis membranacea; assembly: GCA_025674565.1. Taxonomy (NCBI): domain Eukaryota; kingdom Metazoa; phylum Chordata; class Actinopteri; order Siluriformes; family Mochokidae; genus Synodontis; species Synodontis membranacea. Next base: position 14,582,261 of record JAOVYU010000024.1, read on the forward strand.
TGGGACTTGAACTCACGACTTTCCGGTCAATAGTCCAATGTCTTAACCACTGAGCTACCACTAAGTAGCCTATCTTTTTTTTTTTTTTTTCTTTTTTTTTTTGACACCTCGGTATCAGTTTTTCCTCCGTATTCTCGCAATGAAAATCTACCTGAGGGGTTGCAGAGCCACAGTTTCACACCAGCAGCTGCATGTCTGTGGCATTCAGTACATGTGCTGACACTTTTATTTTTTATTTTTTTTTTTTTGGAATTATCTTAGTTACTTTTAGGCTAATCAACATTTCTGTCATTTTTTTTTGGGGTCAGGGTTAGGGTTAGGTTTAGATTTAATTTAGGGCAACCACATCTCTTCCTGACATGCATGGCGCCACATACAACCTGCACAAAGCGTCGCTGTCTATATGGCACTTTTTCTGCTTCACACACGTGCTGTGAGGATGCGGTCAGTCCCAAGCTGCTCTGAAACTCCGGCTCTGCAGTCAGACCCTTCTCTGGCTTCAGTTAGAAGAGCCAGTCCACCCACATACACGTTTTGGGAAGCTGAGAGATACTGTAAAGCACTGAGCTCAGAGGAAACTCACACGGACACTCGGCTATGTCGTTTATGTTAACATTAATACAAAAATAATAATAATAATAATAATTCTCAACAACAACAACAACAACAAAAAGAAATATTATAGACACTTTGATGAAAACTATCCATGAATCCCACTCCTCCGCTGGAGCACACTCTCACGTGTGTGATTTTTTTTTTTTTTTTTTTTTTTACACAAGCAAATGTAAAACAGCATATAAAACCCAACCCACTAACCCACCTTCAAGATAATCAGTGTTTCTCATGTGTCGAGAATTTTAAGCACATTTGTTTTCTAATAACGATGCAACGTACGAATATAGTGAGAACATGGGACACATTTCATATTTCATAATCTGCCATTACACTGGAGGGGGAAATGAGTTAGATAATAGCATGTAATCTCACCGCACGCGTCAGACTCCACCATCACTGAGCTCTTCATGTCAACCACTTCTTCTGCGACTACTACAGAAACCTTTCTGCAAAAAAGGTGCAAAAAAAAGAGCAGAGTCTGTTACAGATGATTTCCTGCCATCAGCAGCGAAAAGCATCGCGCTATGTGCACGCGCGCGCGGCGCCTCCCATCCAGAGGTTGCCTCCTGCATGACGTGATGGAGTTTGTTCCGCTCGCTTTGCTCTTTATTCTAGTCAATCTCCAAACTGAGCAAGTGGATTATCTCGAAGTGGAATTGAGAAGAAGCCCGACCAGCGCCTCCCAGTGGTTCAAACTCAAGTGCCTGTAACCCACAGGTTTAGGCAAGAGCCGTTTTACTTCCTGACCTGTAACACAACTAATCATGCAAACATTCAGGAACCGGATCAGATGAATCTGCTATGAAAAAGTATTTGTCCCCTTCCTGATTTTATTTATTTATTTGTTTATTTTTTGCATGTTTGTCACACTTAAATGTTTCAGATTAACGAACAAATTAAAATATTAGACAAAGATAACCCAAGTAAACACAAAATGCAGTTTTTAAATGATGATTTTATTATCATAAGGAAAAAAAATATCCAAACCTACAGGGCCCTAAGTAACCCCCCCCCTCCCCCCTCTTGTTAAATCATGACTTAACTATGCTTAATCACATTTTTGGAAAGATGAGCCACTTTCACTAGCCACACCCAGGTCTCATTACTGCCAGACCTGTTGAATCAAGAGATCACTTAAATCAGGGGTCTCAAACCTGTCCAGAGAGGGCCACTCTGGGTGCAGGTTTTCATTCTAACCCAGCAGAAGCCACAGCTGATTCCACTTGTTTAATCAGTTGATCTTGACTTTCAATAGACTCAACTGTGGTCTCTGCTTGGTTAGAATGAAAACCTGCACCCAAGCGGCCCTTTCTGGACAGGTTTGAGACCCCGGACTTAAATAGAACCTGCCAGACAAACTGAAGTACGCCAAAAGATCCCAAAAAAGAATTCATCATGCCTCGATCCAAAGAAACTCAGGAAATGATGAGAATTGTTGTAATTGACATCTGTCAGTCTGGAAACGGTTACAAAGCCGTTCTTAAGTTTTGGGACCCCAGGGAACAACGGTGAGAGCCATTATCCACAAATGGAGAAAGCATGGAACAATGAGGAGCGTAGCGATGACTCATCCAAGAGGTCACAAAAGAACACAGAACAACATCTAAAGAACTGCAGGCCTCACTTGCCTCACTTAAGGTCAGTGTTCGTGACTCAACCATAAGAAAGAGACTGGGCAAATATGGCATGCATGGCAGAGTTCCAAGGCGAAAACCACTGCTGAAAAGAAAGAACATAAAGGCTCGTCTCACTTTTCCCAAAAACATCTTGGTGATTCCCAAGACATAAATTATTCTGTGATTCTTAGAAAATATTCTGTGGACTGAAGTAACAAAAGTTGAACTTGTGTTCTTCAACTTGTGTTGAAGGTGTGTGTCCTGTTACATCTGTCATAAAAGTAACACAGCATTTCAGAAAAAGAGCATCATTAACCATTAACCATTAACATGGTGGTGGTAGTGTGATGGTCAGGGGCTGCTTTGCTGCTTCAGTACCTGGACTTGTTGTGATTGATGGAACCATGAATTCTGCTCTCTACCAAAAAAGGAGAATGTCTGGCCATCAGTTCATGACCTCAAGCTGAAGTGCACTTGGTTCTACAGCAGGACAATGATCCAAAACACATCAGAAAGTCCACCTGTGAATGAAAAAACAAAATGAAGGTTTTGGAGTGGCCTAGTCAGTGTCTGGACTTGAATCCAATTGAGGGCGGTTCATACTCGTAAACCCTCCAGTGTGGCTGAATTAAAACAATTCTGCAAAGAAGAGTGGGCCAAAATTCCTGCACAGCGATGTGAGAATTATCACAAATGCCTGATTGCAGTTGCTGCTGCTAAGAGTGGCACAACCAGTTATTTTAAGTTTAGTGGGGCAATTACTTTGTCACATAGGGCCATGTATTTTTGAATATTTTCTTTTCCCTTAATCAATAAATTACTTGGGTTATCTTTGTGTAATATTTAAATTTGTTTGATCTGAAACAGTTGTGTGACAAACATGCAAAAAAAAAAAAAAAAAACCCATCAGGAAGGGGGCAAATACTTTTTCACAGCACTGTACATTAGTACAGTACAGTGTAGTTCATCACATAGCTTGTTGGAAAGCTGCACAGCAAATGCTATAGTGTTAACTCAACTCTGACAGTTAATTGATCACTATGCTGGTGTTTATTTTGTCCCAATCGTTGCAGTGTTTGCTGTGTTAATTAAAGTGCTAATAGTACAACTCAGATGCAGAGTTAAAATAACTCTATGCCTAGTTAAAGATTTACTGCTTTACACCAGAGCTTGGTTTCATAACTCTGTCGGAGTTGAATGTCTACCACTTCTCAATAACACCAACTCTGCCATGCAGTTGATTCATTTAGTTTTAAACCATATTATACAGTGTCAGTTCAACTTTAACACTTTTGTTTAATCCAATTAGAAAGGTACACAGCAAATTCTACACTGTTAAAGCAACTCTGAATGAGTTCATTTAAACACTATTCTGCTGTTTAGTTTCTCCCAATCTTTGTAGTGTTAATTAAACACTTTCTAATGTGTTAATAATGCATTAGAAAGTGTTTAATTAAAGTGTTAATAATACATCTCAGATGCAGTGTTACAATAACTGTGGTACTGTGGAATCTGGCACCAAGATGATCCCTTAAGTCCTATAAGTTGTGAGGTGGGACCTCCATGGATCAGACTTGTTTGTCCAGCACATTGGACGAACAAGCTCAGTTGGATTGAGATCTGGGGAATTAATCAACAAGTCAACGCCTCAAACTCCTTGTGTTCCTCAATCCATTCCTGTACCATTTTTGTTTTATGTAATTAAATCTTAATGAAAAAAATTACATATCAGTTACTTTTCCCTTCAGTATATTCCTCTTCTGCAACCACACACCGCTGTATTCTGGTCTTCCACTGATCAAAGCAGCACAGTAGATCTTTTTCCACTAGTTGCCCAAGTGCTGTCATTTTTGTCTTCTGGACTCGAAACAAGTTCCCTTGAGTACAATTAATTTTTGGGAAAATATGAAAGTCACATGGTGCTAGATCAGGCCAATAGGGAAGGTGGTTAAGTACTGTGATGTGTTAGAAACTTTCAATTAGAGTGCTTTGTGCTGGCATGCTGTCCTGATGAAGGAAACCATTTTGGCCTCTCTCTTCCGACCCTTTCTCACAAAGTTTCGAGAACCTTTACCCTTTTCACCGTTACTCCATCAGGACAAATCTCTACATAATTATGCCCTTAATGTCGCAGAAAACAATTAACATGGGCGTTAACTTGGACTCTCTTTTTTTCTAGCGTTTCTGTGCAAAACAGTGCATTGACTGCTGTTTTGTCTCATGATCACACTGATCTGGACTGCTCAGTCTCATTATTTAATAGTCACACCACGTATAAAGGCAGAAGCAGAGGCTGATGAAAACTGCATTGACATGGTGAAAACTATAGTGGAATTGGATGTATAGATGTCAATAGGGGTGGAGTAAAGGTCAAATAGCTGTTTCTCAGGAACAGAAAACCTGATTGTTCTACTCATCTGTAACTGGATTAATTTCAAATGAGTTACTTCAAAAACATTGGTGCCCTCAGATAAATAGCTTTCAATAACTTTTCATACAATTTTAGACATTTCCATACACATTTCATGCAAATTTTCATACACATTTAATTTCAGACATTTCAGGTTTTGTGATCAATCTTGATTGGTATGATTTAGGGATGATATTTCATAATGATATGATATTTCACGGCTATTTTTTTTAAAATAACTTTATAAGCAGAACCGTGGGAGAACCGCAGAAAAAGAAGAGGTTAAATACAAACCTCACTGGACTTAGCTAACAGTGATGCATGTACACTGACCAAAAATATAAACGCAACACTTTTGGATGTGACCACGTAAATTTCCCTCTGAAAGTATTGATATTGCAATACCAACAAAAAAATACTGTGGTAGACAGCTAAAATAACAATAACTTCATCAATGTCCAATATTTATTTACGTGAATGTACATTACTTTTACCCATTCTTATACTGTCTATTAAAGTTTGGCAAAGTTGTAAATATTTTGCTTAGAAATTGTGAAAAAAAACCACCCCTTTATCCTCAGCTATGTGTAATACACTCCAGTTACGCTGAATTCTTTAACTTAATTTTTTTTAATATCATTAATAAATTTAGACTAAGTTTCAGCAAGCAACATTAAATATGCCATCCCACTGGTGTAAACAAGGTAGACAGTAATTAATTCATATTAAAAAAAGAAAGAAAACAGCTTCAGTTTGATTCCATTTAATTTTATAGTGTCAACATTTTGTTGTCTACATCACAGGCTCCCAAACATGATCCTGGTGTTGTGTGTAGTGTGGAGTGTACATTTTTGTGTTTTCCCTGCTATAACGCACTCACTTCAGAAAGGGCTCGCAATTATCTAACTAGTTGGGAGCAGGAAAACAGTAAAATGTCCAGGACAGTGGGTATTCCAGGACTAGGGTTGGGAGCCTGTGTTCTTAATGGTAGATTTAAATACTTCAAAGATCATGTTTTTAGAGGAGCATTTTCAGGACTGTCTCTCAGTTGTGCAGGTGTGTGTAGTAGTCCTCAGGACATGAAGGCACGCACGCTGCCACGTATCACTGCTCTACAAATGGGGCAGTGTTGCAGGCTGGCTGCACACTCAGAGCATACAGCCAGGTGACCGCAGGGGATAAACACCATGGACACCAGTTTGTCCATACATACTTTGCAGGTTCGTTCCTCCTGAAGTTGTTTCAGCTGTTCCTCAGTGCTCAGGGTCACCAAAACTGCAAAACCCACCCACCCACACAGACACACACAGACAAACACACACACTCAGTCATGTCAGGATGCTGCAAATCACCTGAGTTCAGAATTACATTCATTGAAATGTTACTTGACTTGTCTGTTCTTATAAAGACACAACTTGGAAGGTCACTTCTTATATTGCATGTCTCAATTTCATTAGTGGCATTAAGGTCGACTTGTCTTGACTACTGTAACTCCTTCTTCAATGGCATTACTAGCAAACTACAGTCATAAAAAAAAAAAACTACAGCATATGCAGAATTCAGCTGCTAGAGTTCTTATACAAAATAGATGTATCCAAAACAAGCTCATTCTCATTACCTTCAAAGCTCTACACAACCTTGTCCAACTAACACCCCTCCCACACACAACTAACAGAACTCTTGTCTCTATAACCACACACGCATCCTCAGGTCCTCTGCCACTGGATGACTGGTGGTCTGCCAAACCAGACTAGCCACCACATGAATATAAACATGTCCACAAGCACAGGAAAAGTGAAAAGGTTAATTTAGACCTTTCTCCCCAAGTGAAGACTGCAGTGTCATTTCACTGGCACTGCTGTTCTGCCTCACCCCAAGGTCTAGAAGAAACAAATCTCACATTTGAGAAGAAGCCAGCACATGATGTAACATGTACATCTTTTTCTTCTTAGTAAGCGTTAATTATGTCATGCACTAAATCGTATATGAAATATGAAACTCCCCATCTATTTTATGCCTGTCTATTTTTTTTTAAAAGCTGCGAATGCTCTCAGCACCTGTGTTATTATCACTGCCCTGCCTCCCCTCCTCTTCAGCTTGCAGGACATCAGCCACCAGGTCAGACACAGAAGTGTAACAGTGGCCGTTGTGCAGGAAGCGAGAACGAACCAGGCTCTCAACTGGCGCTTGCTCAAAACCCATCTGCAGAACTGCCTGCACCACCGGCGAGAACATGGTTGCTGCTGGTGCACTCTGCCCACTCAGCACATCTTATCGTTGCATGGGGAGAACACAAACATGAGTGTGTTAAGTCCAGGAATGTATATGGACTTTGGAAGGTTTTGGAAATAAGCCTTTCAATTACATATAAAGAATACACTTATAATTACAGTTATTTGACACACCCATTGAGTACACTGATATTGATAGAATGTTACAGTATAGTCTTTAGTATTTGATTTCAGTTTGTTGGGCTTCTACTTAACACATAACATTTATTATTGATCACCCCTTCATCCCTCACTTCCCTATCATACCTTACAGACCCTGACTCATTTTCCTGCCTACCTCTGGAGTTAGCCACTGACACTCTCCTCTCCTCATTTTCCTAATCTATGGATCTCCTCTGCCCTGTCTTCAAAACCCAAGAAGACTTCTCTCTCTGCTCATTTGGTTATCCAATGTGTTGCATAGAAATCAAACAGAATTAAGAGCAGCAGAGAGAAAGTGGGTAGAATTCACAACTCAACACAGATCTGTCTTCTTACCATGCTCTACTCTCCAAATTCTCATCTGCCTTCTGGACATTTCTACACGAGATCCTCACATCTTTTTATCAACACTTTACCCGTTGGCTCCTCCTGCTCCATCATCCCTGACTTCTGAAGACTTGGATAAACACCCCAACTCCTACACTACACATTAAGGATTCCCCTCCCTTCACTGGCCATTTTCCAGCCCAGCAACAGTAGAGATCCTGCAAGTCATCTCATGATGCAATCCTACCACCTGCCCACTGGATACAATCCCTTCCACAATGCTCCAGACTGTCTAACAAGACCTTCTTCCATTCATCTCCACTATCATCAATAGCTCCATTGCATCTGGTCATATACCAACAACATCCAAAAGAGCCAGTATTATTCCCATACTCATTCTCATACTACTGCAATGCAGACAACACTCAACTTAAACTCTCCTTTCCTCCCTCAGACACCCATGTTTCCGCATGGATCTCTGAATGTCTGACAGACATCTCATCATGGTTGGCAGCTCATCAGCTGAAATTTAACCCCAGAAAAAACTGAACTGCTTTTCATTCCATCTGATTCATCCTCACATCAGGAATCTTCTGATCTCCCTCGACAACTCTCTGATCTCTCCTTCAGTCACCGCATGCAATCTTGGGGTAACCGTGGAAAATCATCTGTCCTTGTCCTCTCATACTTCTAATTGTTCTCGCTCATGTTGATTTCTCCTCTTCAGCATCGGAAGGAAGGATTCATCCATTTCTTTACGAGCAGAGCACTCAGGCACTTGTTTAGTCTCTTGTCTTCTCAAGACTAGACTACTGTAACTCACTCCTGGCAGGTTCCCCTCTGAGCACCATTAAACCTCTGCAACTGATCCATAATGCAGCTGCATGTCAGTACTGCTTGACTGGTCCCACCACCTCTCAAGGGACGTGCATCTAGACTTTTCTCTGTTTTGGCACCTAGGTGGTAGAATGCACTTCCCATAGATGTCTGAACAACTGAGTCACTGGGTGTCTTCAAACAACAACTAAAGACCTACTTCTTTCAGAAGTACTTAGATTAGTACTTTCAGTACTTATTCCTCTTTTGCTTTATTTTTACTGATTGTGTACTGGTTGTGTTTATTTACCCATTAAAACACTTACCATGTCCAGTGCAATTCTGGGGCTCTCTCTGTAAACAGAATTGTCATTAGTTTCCATGATCACTTGTACTTACAAGTAGTTCAATAGCAAGTGTTTGAGAATGAAAGTTACACACTGCCAGCTCTGATGTGTTGAAGTACGAATGCTGTACATTGTTGATGTACTCTCCTCCTCTTGACCGGATCAAATACTGGCATCTAATGTAAAAGAAAAAAAAAGAAAAGGACAACAGAGTGCAGTGCCTTGCATAAATATTCACCCATTGAACCTTTCCACAACCTGGAACTGAAAAGGAGTTATCTGGGATTATGTGCCATGAATTTATATAAAATAGCCTATTTTGCAAGTTGCTAAAAACAAAAACATAAGCAATTTCCTTCTTGATGAAATGACAACTCTTTATGATCACTGATTTAAAAAAAAAAAATACACTAAGCCCTTAGGACAAATAAATAAGACCTAAAACATCATCAGATTTTCAAGTCCTAAAAGCAGATAAAGAGAAACCAGTTAAGCAAATGAGACAAAACTATACTTATTATTATACTTATACTTATAGACCCTCTGATGCTTTTGGATCTTCTTGCCCAGCAAGAGGTCCTCCTCCATACAGAGCAGCTCTAACTCTGGGATGTTTGAGGTTTCCTCACTTGAACTGCTTGTTCAACATTTGGCAATTCCAAAACATTAAACGTATTCTTTTTTTAATTTTTTCTTTTTTGATAAACTCCTGACAGATATCTTGACATTTTCCTTTGGAAATTGTGATGGTATGTTGTCCTGGCCCAGATGCAAAACAGGCCCAAACTATGATACGACCGCCTCCATATTTGACAAATGGGATAAGGTTCTTATGTAGTAATGTAATGTTTTCCTTTCTCCGAACAAAAGGCTTCTTATTTAAAACAATAAGTTCTATATTGATCTCATTCATTTGACTGAATGATTTGATTACATTGATCCCTCATATTTTCAATAGCTAAACTGTAGATGGGCAGCAAGACTTTTTTGGGAGAACAGTGGCTTTCTCCTTACACTGCTGTACACCATTGTTTTTCAGTGTTTTTCAGTGTAAATGACCAAGTATAATATTTTTGTCCCTACTGTTTTTTCAGGTTCTCTTTCAGGACTTGTGTGAAAATCTAATGATGGTATAGGTATATGTATGCAGAAATATAGAAAATTCTAAAGGGTTCACAAACTTTCAAGCATATATGCATCATGTGGAAAAATGTGTTTTACCGTGGGAACCACTTGGCATGTTCCTGCCACGGGTCATCTCCAGGCTCCCAGTTCCTCAAATTACCATCGCAGAAGAAACATTTCACCTTATCACTGTGACCTGAAATATGAAAGTGAAATATAAATGATTAGACATTAGTATTTGCATTTGTACTGTGGTGATTCTATTACCATATGAGGGACACGGGAAGGCATTTTACACAGGTATGCTGGAATTTTAAGCAGACATACACATGGTGTGATATATGATGTCTAACCCAAATTTTTGTCAATTAATTTTTCTTTTAACAGAGATTGTGTTAACTAAAATAATTATGAGACTGCACAGTCGAGTTCTTTAATCAGAATAATGCATTTATTAATGTGCTTTGTTTATGTTTCATGCTATGCTCTTGTTTCGACCCTATGACCATGCCAGCTTAGTATTTGCATTCCCATGTTTTGATTAAATGTTTAAGTACCTGCGTTATGTTTTGTTCTGCAGTTAAAATAAACACAGCTCTTTACAGTCATTTCCACACCAGTCTCTCTCCAGAAGTAAGTAAACAGTGCAAACTGTTAAAGTCTGGCCCGAAGACACTATGACTAAACTTCAGGACTGTTTTGATTACACAGATTGGGACTTGTTTAGCGACACAGGACATTCACACTGATCTAGACACCTATTATGACACCTATATGTTCTGTCTAACACCTATATCAACTTCTGAATGGAAAATGTTATCACTGCCAGGACCATACATGCATTTTCTATTCAGAAACCATGGATGAACAGAGATGTTTATAATCTCTTGAAGGCAAGAGACAAAGCTTTTCACTTGAGACACCCACAGGCCTATCATCCTGCCCAGTCAGACCTGAGAAGGGGCATTGAAGAGGTGAAGCATCAATATAAAATGCGAACAGAGGATCACTTTAACAACTCAGGCTGACAGCGCATGTGGCAAGGCATTAAGGCCATGACAAACTATAAAACCAACAGCACCTCGACACCGAACGTAACAAGGGTGTCTCTTTCTTACGATCTGAATCACTTCTTTGCACTTTTTGATAAGGACAATAAACAACCCACCACCAAACTAACTTCGCAGGACACAGCGTGCATACCCACGCTGTATCTCCATAAAGTGAGACGGGCCCCAAGTCAGATCAACACCAGATCAACACCATACCCCCAACAGTCTAGCCACCAAACTGCACAATCTCCGCTGCAACATACACCTGTGCAACTGGATCTTGGACCTCTTTACTGATAGACCGCAAACAGTGTGCATAGGAAAGCACTCCTCCTCGATCATCATACTAAATACTGGTGGACATCAGGGTTGCTTACTGAGCCCCCTGCTTTACTCCCCCTTCACTAATTATGTTTGCGGATGACACCACTGTGATTGGTCTGATCTCTCTAGAGAAGAGGTTCGGAACCTAGAGAATTGGAGCAAAAACAACAAACTTGCTCTCAACTGAAAAAAGACAGAGGAGCTGATTTTGGAATTTTGAAGCTCCATCCGCTAGTTCAGCAAAAGTATCATCAGTACTCATCCTCCTTAACATTTTAACAGCATTCAACACGGTCAGCCACAAGACTCTTTTGTCCATCCTAAGTTTTGGAATTCATGGCACAGCATGGCAATGGCTTGCTTCCTATCTGCAGGGTCAGCCACATCAGGTGGCATGCAGAGGATCCACATCTATTCCATATAGGCTCTCCACTGGTGTCCCACAAGGCTCAAGACTCCCTCCTATTCTGTTCTTCCTCTATACTCTCTATATAATCTCATGGTATTACCATTTGATTAGAGTTAATATACTCTATTCTAATGGTAATAGAGTCTCATCCATGGATCCATCTGATCCATGGATGACACTCAGCTGATCCTCTCCTTTGCTCATTCAGACACTTAGGTTTCTGTTCAGATCTCAAAATGACTTGCAGACATCTCACCATGGATGGCAGGTAATCATCTGAAACTTAATTCCATGAAAACTAAACTGCTTGTTATCCCAGATGATGCATCTACTTGTCATGATTGTGATTTCCTTGGTCAACTCTCATCTCACCTTTGGTCTGCATGCAAACTTTGTTGAAAAACAATGGACAATCATTTGATCTTCTTCTCTCATGACATGCTCATACCAATTTCTACTTTAAAACAATAGAAGGATTCGTCCATTTCTATCCACAGCCCACACAGTTGCTTCTTCAGTTCCTGGTCATTTCAAGACTGGACTACTGCAACAAAAACAAGTCTCTGGCAGTTCTGTCATTCAACCTCTGCAACTGATCTAGAATGAAGCTGCACAATTTGTTTTCAAACTTTCCTCCACTGGCTTCCTGAATCTGTCTTTTTTTTAGTCTTGTGTCAAAGTTCCTTATTAGTCTTAGTCATATTTAGTCGTTCACATATCAGTTTTTGTTAGTCATGTTTTAGTTGACTAAAAGTCTCAACATTTTAGTCTAGTTTTAGTCAAACAAAAACTCAAGGTATTTTAGTCAAGTTTTCATTAAAACATTTTAGCCCATTTTATTTATTATTTCAGAGATGATTTCTGTTAATCATTTCAGTTAAATTGTTTTCCAGACCACTAAAATATTGATTAAGTGTAATAATAACCTGGAAAAGCAAACATTTTGATACACGGCGCGACTTAAACTAAATATAAGACATGAGAAACTAAACACATAAATAAATGCTCAGATGTGGGGTTATTACAGTCCATAGGATGAAGCGGAGAAGAGAAAGAGTCGAGCTGCGATATCCGACGCCGGAGAAATAACGATCGCGGAAATGATCGGGACGATGATCGGGCTGGCAATAAAAGTGATGATCTTCGGGACCATACATGAAACTGGCGACCATGCTAAGCGCCGCGCCGATTGTCCGTGCGACTTTTTTCCGCGCTCTGATGAGCTCTCGATGCGGCACAGGTGTAGTCGGCGCAGGCGCAGAGCAGCCCGCTTTGCAGGCAGGTGAAGCGGCGGGGGGGGGGCGTGGCCGAATGTTCGGTGGCCGCATGACAGGTGGTTTGGTGGACTCTTGTGTAGATGAAAACGAGGAGGGAGTTTTTGTTTAGTTTTTATTTCTTGGAAAACATTTTAGTCTCGTTTCTATTCGTCAACAAAAAGGCACATTAACACAGTCTTAGTCAGTATTTTTAGAACATTGGTGCCGTCTCATCATCGTCTCGTCTTAGTCGTGGGAAAGAGGGTCGTTGACGAACATATTTCGTCTCGTCTGACGAAATTAACACTAACCAGCACCCACCTACCTTAAAGCACTTATCACACACCTACTCACACATCATTCTGCACCATGCTGTCTCTGATCCTCTAGTACTGCTTGACTGGCCCTACCATCTCTCAGAAATGGCATGAAAGGAAGGCATCAAGGCTTTTCTCTGTTCTGGCCCCTAGGTGGTGTAATGAACTTCCCCTAGCTGTCCAAACAGCTGAGTCACTTGAAATGATGTCTAAAGACCTACCAATTCACAGAAAACAAAGGAAAAAAAATACTCATGTCGTCTGTGTGGGGTTTTTTTTATACTATTTTACCTCCCCAATAGTACTCTTTTTACACATCTGTGGCCTAGTGAACCAGAATCAGGATATATTAACTCATAGAAATTTTAAAGCACACTCTGGATAATGCCATAAATATAAATGAAAATGTGAATGGTAAAATAATGGCAGATGAAATGATGAAAGAAGCTACAAAAAGCAGCCGCTTTCATATCTGCAGTTATAGCATCACCGTTATCAATTAGCCTAGCAGTGGAGAACACTACCATTTGGTGATTACATATGATTGTTTATTTTCCAGCTAGGGCAATTATGCAATCCATTAGGCAGTACTTCTTTGCTTTCTGGGATGTATTGAGACACTTTATAAATTCAAATTCACTCTACAAATGTGACTTGGCCATATGTATCCAAACCCACTTAAAAAGATGGTATTAGTGATTGGAGCACAATCCATCTTTGAGACACATTGAACACCATTCGCACACGTACTTACCACTGTCCACTTATGGTCAGATCACCGAGGACACATGTAAATGCCAGGTGTGAATAGGGATTTAGATGTTCTTCTTCCTGTCTTGGTGACATCTTTGATGATATAATTGAAATCCATACCTCTATCCAAGTCATATTTCAAAGACATTTCAGAAACAACCAGTTGCAATTACGTGCATCAGTTAGTAGCAGTTTTATGAAAAGATAGACAGTTTCATGTGTCTTCAGTAACTAAAATAGTTAACTAACCAAATTAGTTAGCAGACTAGACTCCATGTGAAAATTACTGTCTGGGTGTAGGTTTATCTCCCCAGATTGGTGAGGTGTGGACGTGGGGTCAAGTTACTTATTAACAGCTGTCCCACTCCCTCAGTTTTAAAACATCTGCTATGCCCCTGGTGGTGAGCCACAGGAACAATGGCTGGAAAAGCTTTGAAATGCTTGAACATGGCAGATTTAGGCATAGGATATCTACACTGAGCACTACAGTATGTGTAACACACAGGACATATGTTTCCAGACTCTATCTAAGTCCTGACTTTAACTTCAAAAGTGATGCAAGTTCTTCATTGATCTTTTAACTGGTGGCTCTGGACCAATACAATTAAAGTTTCTTATTTTGCTTTACAGTCTATTTCATACCCAAATAATACCTACAGTGCTGAAACAACACTTCCAGTTTCGAACACACTCATCCTCATAGTGTCCATCTTCTCCAATTAGAAATTGTAGAAATGCTGCAGGAATATGAACAGAAGCTCTCGCTATATTATACAACTGTATTTTTGTGGTCCTTCGTAGAGCTTCAGTACTTTTAAATAACAAAAAGGTGGGTGTTAACTTGTGGATTAAACATTAAAAAAACACGTAGTGTTTGAGTCTGGCTGCAGTGTAGGTGTAAAGACTGTGAGTTAATTGGACGGTGGGGATTTTAGCTGTGCCCTAGGCATACATGTGGGATGTAGCAGTGTTTCATCTCTCTCTCTCTCTCTCTCTCTCTCTCTCTCACACACACACACACACACACACGCGCACTCTTGTTCATTCTAGTCACTTCGGTAGCAAGAGGTGGACAAAAGAGAATTCATGTCATGAAAAAAAGAAATGTATAAAAAAACATCCATGTAGTCAAAATGAGCAAACTGTATAGTGCAAACCCACGTGCATTACCAAGTGACCAAACACAATCCTTAGAATCAGAGCTTAAAAATATCCCAAATGGCATCCATATATAAGAGCTTGTGTGGCATTTAAATGCTGGGACAAATGCAGAACTATTTCATATGTGTCTGACAAAAGACTATGGTCTCTACAAAGCTGAATTGTGGCTGTATTCTGAAGAAATACTTATGGTGGTGAAAGCCAAAGTAGTGTGTCTGTGAGTTTGAGCCCAGTATCAGGTTAATGATAATCACATTTCATTCTCCAGGACTAATTTTCTTCCCCTGTGCTGTGGTGGTGTTGGGCTCCTTTAGAACACAGGACCCTTGGAATCATCTCCACCTTTCCCCCTCCTTACTCTCAGGGCAGAATGTCCTGAACATACAGTATGTAAATGTAACATAACAAAATGTGCATTTTCACACTGTTCGCACGGAGAGAAAACGTGTGCTTAGAAAGGAGTTTAAAGAAATAGCGCACCTGTGTAAAAGAAGCCAGCGCGCGCCAGTGTATCCGGTCTGATGGAAGAGTTTGAGGGCCATGTGCTGAACGTGGCGAGGCGCGTGTCCTCGGCCTCCATCTCTGGATAAGCAGCTTGACCCGTCGTCACTTGCTCCCCTGAGGCCAAGCCCTGCAGCTGGCTCAACAGCTGGCCGTCCACCGAATCCGTCGGAGCGCTCACGCGCGGAACATAGCTGGTCTCCCGCCACGAAACGAGCTCGTCGCGCGCAGGAAAGTGTTGACGGTGCTCTCCAGTCGGACTGTCCTCGGGTCCCCATTGGCTCCGTGTCCTGTCGCAGCACAAGTATCGCACCATATCTCCTGGCTCCAGGAAGGAAAATCCGGCGCGCGCTTGCCCAGCTGTTCTATCAGAAGCATTTAGACGCCAGTTGCGGAAAGTGCTCAGTCGTTCTTCCTCACTGCACATCCTGTCTCCATCGCCATGTCACTCTGCCGTACGACGCTTACAGCTCTCGTCCCAAAAACAATAAAGGGGAATCCAGATAATGGCACGAAACCCCCCACTGCCCAGGTTATAATTTAGGTCGTTCTAGAAACGCTGTTAGAAAGTGCTTCCCATGTGGAAAGGATGAGAAAAGCGCACACAATGGCAACGCTCCCTAGTAAAAACCCTATTGTGTTAACCCTTTGTTAACACGGGAAACTTTTGTTTTTGTTTGCTTCAGATGACATGCAGTGTGCTGTGGGATGCTGTCAAAATGCTATTGACAATTTATCATAAGAACCATGAGCCTTATAAGGATAAGAGTGACGGCGGAACCCCACTTACTTATTTGGAAATACCATTCTGTCTTTAGAAGTAGCATCAAAGTAACCGGTTCAATCAGCGCTTTCATGTGTCCATGTGGAAAGCCGTTTGGGACAAAACGCTTTAAAATCTTTCGCCATCCAGGCTTCTCTACAGAAAAGTGGTGTGGATGTTTCAAGATGCGTAATAAGGAGGCACTTGAAGAAAAATGGGCTGCGTGGTCGAGATGCCAGAAGAAAGCCATTATAAAGCCGATGTCACAAAATAGCCCGCTCAAAATATGCAAAACGCCACCTAGACAAGCATCAAAACTTCTGGGGAAAAAAATTGAACTTTATGGTCACAATCAAAGACGCTACGTTTGGAGGGGAGTCAACATCTCTGACGTATTGGGAGTGTGTGTGAGCTACAGCGGCACAGGGAATTTGGACAGAGTTGGTGGCAAGATGAATGCAGCATGTTATCAGAGAATACTGGAAGACAATTCGCACTCATCAGCCCGGAAGCTGCGCATGGGATGCACTTGGACTTTCCAACATGACAATGATCCCAAACACTAGGCCAAATCAGCCCATCATTGGCTACAGCAGAAAAAAGCAACGGTTCCTGACGTCAGTATTATTGAGCCACTTTGGACAGATCTCAAACATACAGTTCATGCAAGACAGCCCAAGAATTTACAGGAACAGCTTTGGGCAGCTTTGCCATCTTAGAAAATTTAGTCCCTCATCCAGAACTATTGCAAAAGACTACAAGCTTTGATTGATGCTAAAGGGGGAATACACAGTATCAAGAACTAAGTGTATGCAAACTTATGAACAGGGATCATCTCAGTATTTTCTTAATTGTTGTTTTCTTTAATGCTTGTGTTATTTTGAGATGTCTCGTAGTTTAATTTGAATCCGTTTAAAAATAAGAGATGTGTTTTGCCTAATTACTTATGTTTTCCTTAAAGAATGGTACACAATTTACAAAATCTGCCAGGGTGTGTAAACTTTATGTCACAACTGAATGTCTTGTCATTTGGGTTTTTGTTGTTTGTTTGTTTGTTTGTTTTCCTTGGAAGGAGGACTTTACACAGTTCCAATTAAGTAACATCAATTTGAAGACAGGAGACAGCTGGTCTTCACAGGCTTTCAAACAGGAGCGTGAAGCACTATGGGTAGTTCCAAAGCAAAGTCATGACCAAAACATTTTATGGTATACGTTTATGTGACACAAACACTATTTATGCAACAATATCCAAAGATTCAGTGCAAAGCTTTTTTTAATACCAGTGTAAAGTGTGACTATAAATCATTTTACAATATGTCCAAATGTCACATCCATAATGCTGAAACCGTCCCTGTTTGGATCCAGTGTTTTGTTTAGGATCTGGTGGAGTGGGCTGAATGGTTGTGAAGAGTGGTCCGGGGCTGAACAAACCTACATTAGAACACAATTTATAAACAGCACAATACGATTATTACCGAATACACAATGATCTATTCAGCATCAATGCATTATGGCATGGAGGAGATCAGCTTGTGGCACTTCTGAGGTGTTATTGAAGTTCAGGCTGAGATGATAGCAGCTTTCATCTCATCTGTATTTTGGGGTTGGGTCTTTCTCATCTTCCTCTTGACAATACCCCATAGATTTTCTATTGGGTTCAGATCAGTTGACTTGGCTTGTCAATCAAGCACAGTAATATCATGGTCAGTAAAACATTTGGTAGCAGTTCTGGCACTGTCGGAAGGTACTAGATCCTGCTGGAAAAGGAAATTGGGATCTCCATAAAGCTTATCAGCAGATGGAAGCATGAAGTGCTCTAAAATCAACTGGTAGATGTTACACACCCTTGTTTTAGTCTAGGGCAAGGAAGTGAACATAGTGTGCGCATCAAATACTATCTTCTGTGTTGAGAGTACTTCGCCTGTTTGGCCCACACAATCGCGTCTAATTCCACACTATGTTCACTCCCTTGCTCTAGACTAAAACAAGGGTGTGTAACAGGCTGCACTGACTTTGGACTTGTTACACCGTGGACCAACACTAGCATTTGACATAGCACCCCAAATCACCCCAAAGACTGTAGAAACTTGACACTGAATTTCAAGGACCTCATATTCTGTGCCTCTCCAATCTTCCTTCAAACTCTAAGACCTTGATTTCCAAATTAAATGCAAAATTTACATTCATCTGAAAAGAAGACTCTGGACTACTAAGTAACAGTCCAGTTCGGTTTCTCATTAGCCCAGTAAAAGGCTTCTGACATTGTCTCTGGTTCAGGAGTGGCTTGATATTATGAATGTGACAGTTGTAGCCCCTTTTCTGAAGACATCTGTGTGTGGTGGCTCTTGATGCGCTGACAGCAGCTTCAGTCCACTCCCTGTGAAACTCTCCAAATTCCTGAATTGACTTTTCTTGACAATCCTTTCAGGGTTGTGGTCATCCCTGTTGCTTGAGCACTCTTTTCTATCGCACTTTTGCATTTCAGTCAACTTTCCATTAATATGCTTTGATACAGCACTCTATAAACTGCCAGTGAGTAGTCTTCCCCATGATTGTTTTTGCATGTACCGAGGGATACACAGTATTTATAGTATACTGTTTGAATGGTAATTTACTCAAACACAAATTAGATTATTCTAATAATTAATTTGGATTGAAAAGCCAAACTGCTGTTTTCTCTGTTACTATTATTATTATATTTACTTTTTCCGGTTCGCATCTCCTCTTGCAGTTTTCAAACTACACACATGAAACTTGGCACACGTGTGGGACTTTTATCACTTACTTTTTTAAGCGATACTCCAAACCTTTCATGATTTTCCATGACTTTTTTCCTGATACTTTTCGTGAAAAGTATCAAATCCACCCCTATTTGAAGCCACATCCCGTTATCATACTTTAACATACAAACATGGGTACAAACTTTATACAGGTCACAAAGCACAAATAACTCACTGTTTGGAATATTGCTTAGAAAAGGAATAGCTCTCACCCCATGGACTTAATGTCTCAGGAATTTGGCTTTTCAAGCCAAATTACTTAATAATTATTAAAACTAACTACAAGTCTGTGAAAAGAGGAGAAATAAGGCCAGCTCAGCCAAACAGGCTTTATTTTGATTTATACAAATTAATGTATTCACTAAGAACGGACATCCACTGAACAATGAAAAGTCTCATATCTTCAAAAGCACTCATGATTTTTTCAAACAAATTTTAAATCAGTTATTTCAAACAATATAAAAAAAAACATCATATGCTTGTACTACTGTTCATATCAATGGTGTATTTGACTGTATTCTGCCAAATAACAGTATATGATTACAGTGCTCTGTATGCCCTACCATTGATAAAAGATCTACACAGCAAATGGAGAACAAACTGAGAAAGCCATCAGAGATTAATTGCATGTATTTGAAGAGAGACAACAGAATAATAAAAAGAAAGAGATATCCAACGGTGTCTAGTGTGACTGAAGTCATGTTTTCATATAGTCATGCTTGCATATCAGGCAAAGATAGTTTCTTCCCTCCTCTTCTTAGTGAGAATGGTCCCAGGCTTATGCTGGGCGTCAGGATGGTTGGCGAGCTCAGGTGGGCATGTAGACACAGGACTCTCCAGTATGGCCTGCTTCAGGTCGTAGAACACAGATGAATCCTCTTTGGTCAAGAAGGTCATGGCTACCCCACTCTTTCCAGCACGACCCGTTCGGCCAATACGATGAATGTAGTCTAATAGCACAGAAAAAAAAGGTTACTTTCATGAACATTCTACACTACATGGTCAAAGTATGTACACACCTGACCATTACACCTACTCATGCCCATTCCAAAACCATGGGCATTAACATGGAGTTAATCCCCCTTTGCTATTGTGAAAGCCTCCACACTTCTGGAAAGGATTTACACTACATCTAAGAACGTGTTCAGTGAGGCTGAGGTCAGAGCTTGGGCCATTTCCATATAATCCTTGGCAAACTGTGTCTTTATATTAATCACTTTTGGCCTCTTTCCACTGCATGGTATTGGCTCAACTAGACCCTACTCACTTTTGGTATCAGTAGTTGGTTTCCCTTCACCATTTCACTATGAATATCACTTACAGGGCAGCTTCTTTTGCTGCCTGTAATCTGATGGTGCTTTTTATGCCATTACCATTGTGTGGCGTCCGTTTGACAGTTTGAACACTGCTTTTTTTCCCCCCCTTTTTTGTGCACAAGCAATATGTGCAAGCAGCGAAAAACACACACATATACACACAATCAGTGATGTATAAATAATAAATACAGTTATACCTCGTGCATTCGTGTTTCTGTATTCGTGACTTCACAGATTCGCGAAATTTCCTGTGGAACCTAACTAATCTACATTCACGTTTTTTTCACACATCTGCGAAATCCTCAAAAAGTCTGGCATTAAACGATAACTGTCACACACTGCCCACGTCACCGC
>JAOVYU010000024.1:14606741-14619293 GCA_025674565.1 Synodontis membranacea
TTAAGCATGTTTATGATGAGAGCTGATTTCGT
Source organism: Synodontis membranacea (assembly GCA_025674565.1). Classification (NCBI taxonomy): domain Eukaryota; kingdom Metazoa; phylum Chordata; class Actinopteri; order Siluriformes; family Mochokidae; genus Synodontis; species Synodontis membranacea. Next base: position 14,606,774 of record JAOVYU010000024.1, read on the forward strand.
TTAATAATTCAAACTGCTGATCCCTGGATGACGCTGCTCAAATATTTTGACGCTGCTCACATAAATTGCAGTGTGTTGCATGTTTGTTTCTAGCTTACTAAAATAAAAGACCTATTTGTGAAACGCAATGCTTTGTTGCAGAATCTGTAACGTTTGCTGTGTACTGCCCCAATGTGGCGGCAATGCTATCTTGCTAAACATATGGCAACCAAGCTACGTTGTTATCTAGGTATTTATATAAGGTGTGAAATGTAGTAGACACCGCGGGGCCCCTTTATTTTTTGGTCCATTTTCAGGCAGGCCGAGCAGCGAGCTGTATTCAGCCTGCAGGCCTTGAGTTTAACACATGGTGTAATTAATGTGCTGGATAATTAAATACATGTGGAACACAAATCATGTAAATACACTCTCTACAAATGATTTCAGACAGCTAGATAGTGTTAAGTTCAGTGGACTAGTTCTGTCAGTCTCAGATATGCACACAACAGTGAAATTGTTTGTCCTGTGGTTCAATTAATGTACTAAATCTTAAGTCTTTAGGCAGGTTTTAGGGGTGCATGGGGGAAAAGGGGTCGGCTATAGAACATAACAGCCAAAGACTTGCTACTATAATAACGAGGGTTCAAACAAGGAGATTTGGAACTTTAAAAATAACAAAATACCCACCTTACTAATGCTTCTACTGGTAAATAAATAACAAGTGAGTGTCTGTTTGTGGCTGACCTCCTCCATGATAATGATGCAAAGGGTGTGTGACAACTGGAAAAAAGGTAGCTTGAGTTGCTCTTTATTCTCAGAAAAATGGCCATTCTAGCCATTCTTGGTGTTTGTTGGCATGTTAATTTAAGCCCGGTTTCTGTTTTGGCTCTCTAGAGATCGCAGACAGAAAGACAAAGAAAGAGACAGAGAGAAGGACAGGGAGAGAAGCCGTAAGGATCGGGACAGTCACAGAGGGGCCAAAGACAAGAATAAGAAATCCAGGTAAGAGCTGCATTCTCACTGACGTATTCCAGTTTTTACATTTGGGTAACAAGACCTGATGTTTTAAAAGCAGGATAAATTGGGGTGGGGGGGGGGGGTGTGTTAATTATTCATATTAACTTGAAATTGTCTTCTCTTTTCAGGAGCATTTCACCTAAATCCAAAGACACAAAAATTAAGAGAGAAAAAGATGTGAAGATAGAGGAAGAGGATCAGGAAGAAAAGAAAAAAGAGAAGGTACCCCATCATAGAACAGTTTATTTCTGGAGCGCTTGGGTGACCTTTTTGTTTATTTCTCTTCGCTTTATTTCAATCTGCTTCAGGTTCAGCCATTGTCTTTGGAGGAGCTGCTGGCTAAGAAGAAAGCAGAGGAGGAGGCGGAGTCTAAGGTGAGAAAAAGAAATCACTTACAAAGCGGTGACGTGACATAAAATATCTATCTGGCTTCATTGTTGATTTTGTTGATCATGTAAATTTTGATCCCTTAATCACATCATGTTTTACCAAAGAGGTTTCCAAACCAAACTATCTATCCAAACCTTTGGCAAAGGTAACATTCATTATGAGTTCAGCGTATGTGTTTGATTCACATGATTGCTGTTCTGTATTGTGTAGCCGAAGTTCCTGTCTAAGGCTGAGCGAGAGGCAGAGGCTCTGAAACGCAGGGAGCAGCAGACAGAAGAACGACGGAGGCAGATTGATGAGGAAAGGAGAAAAAGGAGGGTTTTTCAGGATATTGGAAGGAAGATGTTAGGTGAGAGCTGGAGACAAATTGACAAATTGTGTTTCTGTACCTGATATATACATCACTGGAACTGATTTTATTTTGTATTTTTTTTTTTTTTTTTTTTTTAAGTACTAATGCATTTCAGAACATTACAATATTATGAAAAAGTGTCTTTTTTTCTGTAATTTCAAAATTTAAAAAAAGAAAATTGCAAAGCCTTTTTTCTTAATTGTGATGATTATGGCATATAGGCCTAGCTCATGAAAATCAGAAATCCAGTATTGCCTAAGATGGTGATGATGTGTTTTTGACAGAGAATCCAAAGCACTTTTATAAAGAAAAAGAATTCCTGACCGCTATATTTTGTAAATGTAATATAAAAAATAAGCGATTTAAATTATTCTAAGCAATTTAAAATCAATATCTATGTAATCTATATTAAAAAGTGCAGGAACACACCGTGCAAGTTATATAATTTGACATTGATCATGGTCAATTCAGGTCTTGCACAGATGTGAATGTTTTCCGAAATTTCAATAACAGATTTCTTAAAGAGGCTTGTTGCGACCTGTCCTCTGTGGTGTATCTGTGGTCACGCTTGCGATATGATGTATTTTGCATGGTGCAGAGGATCCTCAGGAGAGAGAGCGGCGTGAACGCAGGGAGCGGATGGAGAGAGAGAGCAATGGAAATGAAGACGATGAGAGTCGTCAAAAGATAAGGGAGGAGAAGGACAAGGGCAAAGAACTTCACGCCATCAAAGTGAGGATCTTTTCATATAGAAAAGAAGCTGCAAGCTTTACATGTATAATAGCATAAAAATGTGTACAAGTACATTAGTGCAACATAGTATATATACAGTATATTAACTTTAAAGCGCAGTTCCTACTGTGACTGTTCAGCATTGACTGATTGTTACACAGACATGCACCTCATAATTCTTCACTTATTACAATTACCCCATTTCCACAAAAGTTGGGATTTTTTTTCTAAAATTCTACAAAGCCAAGAATCTGATTTTTTTTTTTTTTTTTTCATTTTCTTGAACCTTTATTTAACTGAAAAAAGTACAAAGAAAATATCTTTTGTAATTGGTATTATGTATTTTATTATTTATTTTATTATTATTATTATTATTAATGGTGTGTCTTTGGCATCGTGGCAAATTTCCAGATTTCACCATGAAAAAGGAAGTTGCTGTCCTTCACACGTACAATGTCCAATATGCACCAAACTTGAATGAATAAACATTGAATGAATGTTTTATAAGCATCCTTGCCTAACAGTCTACATGCTAATATTCAGAAATAGGAATGCAGCCACCTACTGGCAACAGGAAATATAATGCTTTTCAATTTAATGTACTCTTCCTAGCTGGAAAAGCTTGTCAGGAAAGTCTTATGACGACGACGATGATGTATTGTGAAAACTGTCTGACTTTTTGTCAGAATATAGTGAATAATTCCCCATATTTAATATTTGGTTATAACTCAAATACAGAGTAGTGAGCCAGGCATGCAGACACTAAGCCTTGATGGATGCTCCTTTTATACCCCATCATGATACCCTCACCTGTTACCATTTCACGTCTTTATGAATGTTTCAAACCAAAATGAAGTTGGTGCCCCATTTGTGCTGGATTGTGCGGCAAAAAATTTCATTACTGTGCTTCATTTCTGTTATTTTGATATTAATGTTTGTTGATTGTGTAATCGGTGTGAAGTTGCACATGTTTCGGATTCCAGATAAAATGGGCTTGTTAGTTAGAGCCTCGTTTCTGCTCGTTTGTACCGTACAAATTTTAGTTTGTACTACTTTATTTTTTGAGGTATTAATGATTATGTGATGGTCAGGAAAAGGTCATCCAGCCCCCTCACGTGATTCTGATTGTAACCAAACTGGCTGGATAGTTAGGGCCTCGTTTGTGCTGGATTGTGCCATAAATATTTTCATTTGTCCTGCAAATTTGAAGCATTAGTATAAATCGACTTTAAGTAATGATCAAAAGGCTAAAGGGTATGTTAAAATGTTGATTGCTAGGTGGCCGCTATGGGAACCCAGTTGATTGCTAGGGTGGAGCTAGGTGGTTGATAGGCTGACCCAGTTGGTGGCTAAAGGGCTGCTAGGTCATTGCTATGCTATCTCAGCTAGTTGCTAGGATATTGCTAGGTGGCTGTTGTGGGGTCCCGGGTAGTTGTTATTTTGTTTCTAGTTTTCAATTAGAATAATTGTAACTTCCTGTTCACATGAGAGCCAGTTGAAAGGTTAATAAGTAAAGTGGGTGGTTATTGCTGAAGGAAGGGGAAATGTAACAACAAAGTTTTAAAAGATTACAATATCTTCATAGTAATTATAAGTATGTCTGTGAATAAATCTTTCTAGATGGCTAGATGTACAGATGAAGAATTCAAATACAGTTAAACTGCATTAAAATGATATATTTGTAGTTCTGTACAGGAGTGTATGAGAGTGTGAATGATGAAAGTGTACTAGTAATTTGCGGGCATATTGGTTTATGCCAGGGGTCGGCAACCATAGGCACGGAGGAATTTCTGGTGGCACGCTGACGGACTTTTTGTGACGTCACATTCCGCGACGCGGGATCAATACGATGGAGCGCAAGTGTCAGTACCCGATCCGTGCCGCCTGCCCGATCCATTCTGCGCATGGGAGTTAGGTTTAGGAGCGGATGTTCAAAGGGTTAGAGTTAGGAACGGATGTTCAGTGTGTCAGTACCCGATCAGGCGGCACGGATCGGGTACTGAAACGCAGCCCCTCACTCGCTAAAGACGCCCTAGCCCCACACCCCACCCCCGCCGGCTCAGTAAATACGCGTCCCGACCCCCAACCCCCCACCCCCGGTCGTCGTCATTAACATGGCCCACTAACTAACAAGAAAATATCTAATTGGCACTCCATGTCAAAAAGGTTGCCGACCCCTGGTTTATGCTGTGGTGTATCCATCTGTGGCCAGGAGCTCTATAAAGCAAAACTGGCCTGTGATCGCAGGGAGGGTGGCATGCTCTCTCTCCCCTGTTGACACTAGCCAATCAAGGGGGCGGATAGCGCTGTCCGCCGAGTGTTTGTAAGGATCATGAAGAAGCACGTGATGGCCCTGGTTAGTGGTGTCGTGTGACAGGAGAGTCGTCTGATGGGTGGAAAAAAATATGATCCGATTAAATTAGGGAGAAATCCAAAAAAAAAAGCCCTACAAAAAAAGAGGAAAAATCCCAACAGATACAAAAGGGTTTCTGCACATTCTGTGCTTGGACCACTAACAATAAAATCAGTGAATAATTATAACAATTATAAATATATAACATAATGTATGTATTAATAGTTTAATATGTGAAAATAGAAAATGTAATTTACTTGCACATGATGTTCTGTAGTGAATTTGTTTTGAATTGGTCTTGTTTGTTTCACAGGAACGTTATCTAGGTGGAATGAAGAAACGGCGTCGCACAAGGCACCTCAATGATAGGAAGTTTGTGTTCGAGTGGGATGCTTCTGAGGACACCTCAATTGATTATAACCCATTGTGAGTACTGAAAAGATCATCTTACCAATTTGTGTACCTACAGTGTCCTTTAGAGTTATTAGTGAAACGATTTTAAAATTTAGATGACCATAAATATGGAGATTAGTTAGGTAGATGCCTTCACCTGCATTAATTGAGCATGTGAACTTTTTCAGTATAAAGTGTTATGTGACAATGGGCCTCATATTTTAAGTCATATAACTTGCATGGATTATGCCAATACACTCACTGAGCACTTTATTAGGAACAAAGCTGTACTGTTGGATTCAGATCTTGTGACTGTGAATCCTATTGAAAAGTGAACCCCCAGTCACGTTCATGAAACCAGTTTGTGACTACTTTCCCTTTGTGACATGGTGCATTATCATGCTGGATGTAGCCTCGTGTGAATTGTGGTGACAGGAACAATACTCAGATAGTCTTTGCCTTTCAAGCGATAACTGATTGGTATTCACAGGCCCAAAGTGTGGCATTCCACACAAGGCAGGTTGGGGCCATGGGCTCATGCTGTTGGTGCCAAATTCTGATCCTTGTGCCTCAGCAGAAATGTATATTTCCTGACATGTCGTCTGCTGTTGTAGCCTGTCCACTTCAAAATTTTGTGCATTCTGAGATGTTTTTCTGCTCTCCACAATTGTACAGAATGTTTATCTGAGTTACTGAAGCCTTTGTCATCTCAAACCAGTCTGGCTATTCTCTGTTTATGCTTTTTCTTTTTTGTACAGTACTGAGTAAATTCTAGAGACTGTTAAGCATAAAGATCCAAAAAGTAATTTCTGGCACCAGCAATCGTGCCATAGTCACTGAGGTCACATTTTTCCCCATACTGATAGTTGAACATTACCCGAACCTGCTGGCCCGTATCAACATGATTTTATGTGTTGCATTGTTATTGCATGATTCTCTGAATAGACCTTTGCCTGAACAAGTAGGGGTATAGGTCTTCCTAATGAGGTGTTCCATGAGTGTTTACGGAATATGCTGTGTAGTTTAAATTGTGTAGTTTAAAGTGCGTTTAGCAGGTACTTTTATCCAAGTGCATTTATCAAATCATAGAAGTGCTTTAGAGCCTCTATCAAAAAGTCATTTTATAATATTGTCATTAATTAAAGAATATGAAAAAATAAAAATAAAAAGCAAGCCATCAGAAACCCATTAATTAATTCAGAAAAACAGAAATAACATTTTTCAAAAGAAATGTGTATGCCTTAACTATTGGCACCCCTGCATTTAAAACTTTGCATAACCTCCCTTTGCCAATAAAACAGCACTGAGTGTTCTCCTATATCATTCTAAAAGGTTGGAGAATACAGGGCAGGGCATCTGATAACATTCATATTTACTGAATCTTTTCACATCATCCAGCATCCCAGGTCATTGTCAGTTATTTTTTTTTTTAGTTAATTTGGAAATATGCTTTGAATCACTGTCCTGCTAGAAGATCCAGTGACAAGCAGTTTTAGTTTTTTGGCAGAGGCAGCCAGACTTTTATTTAAAATGTCTTGGCATTTCATGAAGTCAGTGACGCCCATGTACCCTAACAAGGTTTATAGGGCCTTAGGGAGGAACAGCCCCACAACATTAAAGAACCTCCACCATATTTCACATTAGGGATAAGGTTCTTTTCTATATACTCATCTTTCTTTTTATGCAAAATGCATTCTTGTTTCATCAGGCCTTTGAAAACAGTTCCAGTCAAAGATTCAGTAGCATTTTGAAGAACTCCAGGCACTTATGTTTGTAGTTGCCTGGCTCTTGCATACCTTCCAAATAATATTTTGGTATGGATGTGGCATCTGATGGTCATTTTGAAGACTTGAGAACCTCGAAATTTAATTTTTTTTTGTAATTCACTAACAGTGATACTTGGGGATTTTTTATTTGCCCCTCTTACCATCCTGTACGTCACTGTACATGGGGACAAAATAAACTTGGGTCCTCTACCAGGTAAGTTTGTAACAGTTCTGGTTGACAGTAGAAATGGGCATTTTTCATGTGAGTAGCTTTTTTTTTTTTTTTTTTTTTTTTTTTAATATATAACTGTTAGGTCCCTAACTTATGAAGGTCAACATACTTCCGTCATTTGTGTTGGGTGTTCTCTTATGTTTTTCAAGTTGAATTTGGCACCTCATACTTGTACCCCAGTTAATCTGGAAGTTACTCAACTCAAAAATATACATTTTAAATGAGAGACGTTCTTCAGTTCCATTTTCTTCAATAACTTAGAAGTTAACAAGAAAACATTTACTTTTCTGCTTACCCAGTGCAAATAATTCTGAAACAACTAAAATCACAGTTCAGTCAGTTGTCTTTATACCTTCGTAAAATGGAGGTATGGGCAGGTTTGAATATAGCGTATAAAAGAGAAAGAGAAAATATCAAATTTGACTTCACTGAAGTACTTTTGAAAAAAGACAGCAGGGCTTGCAGAATTTCAAAATCCCTGGTAGGCCTTTGGGCAGGCACTCTTCAGATTTTGGTAGCCTGAAAAGAATTGAACTAGCCTGAATAAAAAAAGTAAATTTCTTAATGTAGAAAGTAAGATATAGTTGGAAAATCAGTCAAAAACATTTATTTTCCAAACAGAAATAGGAATAATCATACATAAAGGATTCAATCAAGTAACAATCATCAACATCAATCAACATACTTTACTCAGATTTCCACACGCGCACCATCAACATTTTGTACAGTTTATTCAGTTAGTAACTGATTTCTAAATGTTAGCTTTTCAGTAGACCACTTCTTTGTTTTATTATTGTGATTACCGTATTTTTCTGTGTCTTCAGGTATAAAGAGAAGCATCAAGTGCAGTTATATGGCCGTGGATTTATTGCAGGCATTGACATCAAACAGCAGAAAAGAGATCAGTCCCGTTTCTATGGAGATCTGATGGAAAAGAGACGCACCATGGAGGAAAAAGAGCAAGAAGAGTGAGTTTTTCTGCCTAACTCAGTCATTCAAAATCAAACAAAATGTTTAAACCATTTTTATACTGCATGTTTTATACTGCATGTTCAATTTCATGTCAACATGAAAACTGGATTTTGTTGTGAACATTTCCAAAGCAAGTTGTGTTTAATTTTTACTGACCACTACAGACAGTGCTTTAGGCACCTGGATGTCCATCACGTATACATGCAGGTCAAGTGTTTCTATCAGCAGTCACATGTGACATGGATCATGTATGCCCTTTGCCACATTCACCCAGGAAGTGATCTCTTGCCATCTTCTCATATGGTAAGCAGGTTCCAGGAGTGTATAGGCTTCATTAGAATAAAACACAATTTATTCCCTGTGATGGTGTTCACATAAGCCTGTGAATTTGACTTGTATTGCATAATTGACAGCGCATTGTCTGTAGGGCTAGGTAAAGTATCTAATCTGATAATCATCTCAAATGACATGGGTGATTGTTTATCTCTTTCCCGTCATTTAGTCAGCTCATTGATCTATAAATTTCTTTTGGTGCAGATGATTGTGTGAGCTCTTGACTGCATCATATAAATTGATTTACAGTGACATTAGTTTGGCATTATATGATCAAGAGTGAAAAGAAAAACTACAAATAATATATATTTTGTGGTGATTACCTGGTAGGTTTCCATGTTTCCAGTCAAGGGTAGATGCCTGCAGAGAATCAGTATTGCTGATCTCCCAAGCAAGGGTTAACAGTAAACCAAGAAAAGAGCTCCCTGATACCCTGCCATCATATAGTGTCTGTTGATATCCAACTGGATTAAAAGCTTTTCCCTCTCAACAGAGGGTCAGCGACATTCTCCAGCTTCTCACTCATTTACGTTGAGGCAAGGTGCTGGTTTTCAAACGATTTCTAACACTGCTGGGTATGCTCACAGCAGCCTCACCCTTTGGGCTTTCTGCCGTTGTGGCCTCTCCTGATCCAACTGAATGACCTTAACTTGCATGCCACTTGTCACAGACACAAGTTGTGTGCTTTCTCGCCAATACCGATGATACTACCCACTCTAGACTGGATCTTCAGGAGGAATCATGAGGTGCAGCATGATTAAGAGTGTGGTTCCTGGTAGTACACAGAGTGCTATGTGAACACATGACACAGTGGACGCCTTGGTGCGTCCACTGTGTCATCCCCCATTTGAATCTTTAGAGAGGTTGGAATTGAGGTGGCTGTCTATAAAACCAGCTTTCTTCTGGCCATGTCATCGGCTTGACAAGTAGGTGAATTACACACCCTACCTGTAAGGTCAGTGTGCCTATGCTAGATTCTGGGGACCAGGGTAACTTCTGAACCTGTCTTTCCTTCCAAAGACCTTTTCTTATGCAAGCTTTTGAGCCGTGTTAATTTTGTCAACAATAACTGTGACAATAAGTATTTGTTATTTGATGACTAAATTGAAACAAAATGAGGGGGAAAAAAATTGATGATACAAATTTTGGCAAGATTTCTGTGCATTATGCCCTGACGAGTAAAGACAAGACAAAGTAGCTGGCTCTGTTCTGCTAGACAACCTAGCTTGCTTCTCAAGGGAATTTTTGCAGCCAGGAGAAAAATCCTCTAGCAATATTTTTATATTAATAAGAAATTTATATTGTCTTTCCTGTTTTGCGTTCCTGACCGTAGTTGGAAGAAAAGGGAATCCGGTTAGCGTGGCTTGGTAACAGCTTTCACAGGGCGCCTGTGAAAAAATTTACAAAATGCTGTCTTCACTTGATAAAATGCAGTCTTCGTGCGATAATTTGTCGGCTGCAATTATAAGTCACAGTTGCATGCTTTGCAAGTAGGACTTCCTTGTGACCTTGTTGGTATTAGTCTTCCTGGTGCTTAAAGTACTGCTTCTGTTACATGCCTCTGATATAGAACAATGTTTATATATGAAACCGCAGTTCTATGAATTTCGGATGGCTATCTGAGCTTGACAGTCACCTGGAATGCTCGCGAGAAGGCTGCGAAGCTGTATGAATGTGCCTTTAGTACCAGGGCAAAGGGCATTTCACCTAGACCACAGATAACATTGTTGATACAAACAATCGATTTGCACAAACATGTGATGGACATCCAGGGTGCTTAAACCACCGCCTCCGGCTGTCATCTGAAATCCACAGAACCGCGTAGCCATTGTTTTGCCTACTTTGTGTCTGCGTAGGCAGCGTCTGAAGAAGATGCGCAAGAAAGAGGCCAAGCAGCGCTGGGATGACAGGCACTGGTCTCAGAAGAAACTAGATGAGATGACAGACAGGGACTGGAGAATCTTCCGGGAGGACTACAGCATTACAACTAAAGGAGGCAAAATCCCGAACCCCATCCGCAACTGGAAGGAATATGAGTTGCCGCCCCACATTCTGGAGGTTATTGACAAGTGCGGCTACAAGGTGAAGATCTTTTATGTTAAAGCATTAGAGTAGCTCGTAAAGTGAAGCTTGAATAGTTTCTTATGTCTTATGCTTTTAATGGTATTGGGTGTAAAGTGGTAATGAAAATAGTTTTAAAGAATATTTTGATGTATTAAGTCTGTATCATCCGGTATGGCTTCTGATTGATTATAAATGTGTGCAGAGAAACAACTGCAGAATGATCACCCACCCATTTAACATGCATTGTACTTGATTGATAATACAGAGCTCATAAAGCCATTTTTATTTGTTTTACTTTTTTTTTTATTTAATTCATTTTAATTTTTCATATCTATCTATGACTCCCAAAAGTAACATCCTTATGCATGCTGCTTTGAGTGAATTTGTTATTACGTGAGCAAGAATTAGTGTCTTTTCTGTCTTCGTGCGGCTGCCTTTTGTTACTCTCTGTCTGACACAAACTCTGAAAGCTATGTGAACAGTTAGTTTAGTGACAGGTTTAGACAGGTGCATACAACTGCACAGATTTCAGTTTTTGAACATGAAAAAATATTATACAAATTATTTGTTTCACTTTTTAAATAACTGTGTACCGTATAACGATTATCTTAACAAATATCTCCTGCAGGAGCAGAAGTGTCCTGTTGGGTTTTTTTTTTCCAAATTGCAGAGACATGACACTTGTATATATTCTTAAAAGTCATGGTTGCATTTTAATTTAGTGTTACAGTTGTGCCAACTTTGCCATACTTTATTGAGCCCTGAGGCAAATTGTTTTTTTTAGCTGTAGATTGAGCTTTTTGACTTTCCAATTGGCAAATTTATCCTTATATTTTGTCTTTTTATTAGGACCCAACACCTATCCAGAGGCAAGCCATTCCTATTGGTCTACAGAACCGTGACATCATTGGTGTGGCCGAGACCGGTAGTGGTAAAACTGCAGCTTTCCTCATTCCGCTGTTGGTCTGGATCACGACACTTCCCAAGATTGACAGGTGAGATTAGTCTCGCAATATATGTTTTTGTGCGTGTGTGAAGTAGGAAAAATGGACAAGTGTAAAGATTTGAGCAAGTTTGACAAGAGCCAAATTAGATGCAAAGAGCATCTCCAAAACTGCAGCTCTTGTGGGGCGTTCCCGGACTGCAGTGGTCAGTATTTATCAAAAGTGTTCCAAGGAAGGAACAGTGGTAAACCGGAAGGAACAGTGGTGAACAGAGGGAGATGGGCGGCCAGTGTTCACTGATGAGGGTGGGGAGCAAAGGCTGGCCCATGAGGTCCGATCCAACAGACGAGCTACTGTAGCTCAAATTGCTGAAGAAGTTAATGCTGGTTCTGATATAAAGGTGTCAGAATACACAGTGCATCGCAGTTTGTTGCGTATGGGGCTGCATAGCCGCAGGTCAGTCAGGGTGCCCATGCTGACCCCTGTCCATGAGCATCAGAACTGAGCATCAGAACTGGACCAAAGAGCAGTGTAAGAAGGTGGCCTGGTCTGATGAATCACGCTTTCTTTTACATCACGTGGACGGCTGGGTGCTTGTGTGTCACTTACCTGGGGAACACATGGCACCAGAATGCACTGTGAGCACTGGTGGAGTCAATGTTCTGCTGGGAAACCTTGGGTCCTGCCATCCATCCAGATGTTACTTTCACACGTACCACCTACCTAAGCATTGTTGCAGACCATGTACACCCTTTCAAGGAAACGGTATTCAGGAATGGCTTGAGGAGCCAGTTTGAGGTGTTGACTTCAAATTCCTCAGATCTCAACATACAGGATTTAAGGGATCTGCTGCTAACATCTTGGTGCCACATACCACAGCACACCTTCAGGGGTCTAGTGGAGTTCATGCCTCGATGGGTCAGGACTGTTTTGGCAGCAAAAGTGGGACCAACACAATATTAGGCAGGTGGTCATAATGTTATGCCTGATCGG